>BKCP01008104.1:0-16751 GCA_008636005.1 Striga asiatica | reverse complement strand
AAAACATCCATCCATTCATAAGCAGAAAAGCATGAACATCCATTCATTCAAATAGAAACACCCATATGTACACAAGCGTGAATAAATAAGTACATAAAAATCCATTCAATTGATACCCATTCATAAAGATCCGTTCAAAACAAAGAACCAAAAGACCACAGCCGGTCGTAAACGATGGCTCGCAGGCCACAAGAAAGAAACAAGTTGCTGGGAGAAGGGCTGGGAGCGTTGTCGGCCTTGTCGGCAGTAGCGTCGCCGGTCTTGTCGACATCAGGGGCCACCTCGTCTTGGTCGTTCACTCCACCCTGGGCCTCTTCGGCATCTCCGGAGGGGTCGGCCTCATGATCGTTCCTCCCCCGCAGTATCTGGGAGGGGTCGTCCACATCGGCGAAGTCCCTCGTCGGCAGCAAGAACGGAGTGTAGTCGGATAAAGACTCGCCCGGCGCCAGGCGCATCTCGTTAGGGGGAGTGGCCCCGAAGTTCTCGAAGCCGACGATCACGTCGTCCCCCCATCCCCTCTGATGACGCACCAAGGCGGCCTCCTCCTCGTCCACCTCACATACCAACCCCTCGAACTTGGCACCCAACCCGTGCTCGGAGATTTTCGCCCTCATTATCTCGCGAAAGTCCTCCAAGATGAGCAGACCGGAGTCGAGTCGCTGGAAGAGCCAGTAGAGGTTATAGCCGACCCCGGAGTCCATGTCGGCCGTTATGGCCTTGCTGAACAGCTCCTGGACTTTCGGGTATGTCGGCAGGCGGAGCGGGATGCGGGGACGGCCGCCCTCCGAAGCCCCCTCGACAGTGTGCGCCTCGAGTTGGGCAGTGTGCGCCTCAAGTTATTTCTGGAGGCTGATGACGTGAGCCCGGAGCCTATCGAGCTCGGCCACGTGGCGGTCCACCTCCTGGCTCAACTCTTTGGCGTGCTGCTCCCCCAGCTCAAACTCCCTGGCGGTCCAGGCCGCCTTCTCCCTCCTCAACTCCTCGGCCATCCTGGCCGCAGCCCGAGAAGCCTCCAGCTCCTTCTCGGCAGCCTTGCTCGCCTCGGCCTCCGCCAACACGAGGCGGTTCTCCAGCTCCGAGGAACGCTTCGCCGCGGTATTCAAAGAGGCGATCTTTCCCCGGCAAAGCTCGTGATCGGCCTCTAGCTTTCGGTGGTCGGCCAAGGTCTTCTGCGACCGGTCAGCAGCCAGAACGAGCTCGACCAGAGCCCGAGAAATTGTCCCCGCCGCGTGTTGGATGAGCGAGGGGGTGGAGAGCTGGGAGACGCCGGCCTGAGCGGTCGGCGTCCAAGCCACGAGAGGGAGCCGAGCCGCCCGCACCACTTCCTCAGGCACCCCGAACTCATTGGGGACTGAGACCCCATCTGCAGCCCGGAGATCCAAGAACCAGTCGTCCGGGAAGCCGAGAAGGGCCTTAGCTACCTAAGCCCTCCGCTCGGCGTCTATCGGGACGAATGAGTGCGCCTTCTCCTTGGCAGGGGCCGAACTCCCCGCCTCGACGCCCTTTTTCTTCTTAGCGGCGGCCTGCTCCCCGGCACTCCCCCCCGGAGCCTCGCCGCCGGTCGATGCCGGTTCCTCCCTAGCCCGGCGCCTCGTCAGGCGCGGCTCCACCGCAGGAACACGTGGACCTTGGGGGACGGCAGGGTCGGATCCGGGTCCTGCCGAAACAGTCGCATCGATAGCTCTCGGGGTCGACTCTTTCAGCGTCGCCCTCTTCTTCGCCAGGTTCAGTCTGCCCGACATCGCGGCCTTTGTTCGAGCTTTCAGCGAGTTTGGGTGTTTGCGACGATACTTGTTCGCAGCCTTCGCCGACTCGAACCCCTTGAGCCTCAGGAGAGGATAGTAGACTGCAAGAGAGCAACCGTCAGATGCAAAGATTTTAAATTAGGTGATCGGTCCGAGCAGAAATGAATGGGTACCTGGCTGGAAAGATTTGTCGATGATCTCCGGACTGAGATTGTGGTCGAGAAGGGTCTCTTCTTTGGTAAGCACCGAGTAGTGACGCTCTTCCACGTTCCGCCCCAACAGGGTGTTAAGCCGAGCAGCCAAGCGAGGACTAAGTGCCAAACTTGGGTTACGGACTGAAAACGCAAATTATGACCTGTTAGCACAAAGAAAAGAAGATCAGATGGTAATGGGTAAAAAATGGTGAGAAACTTACGAGCATGGGAAATAAAGTGAATAGGCGGGTGCCGAGTAGCATCTGTGGTCATCCACTCGCCGCCGACCCAGAACCACTTCGGCATGTAACCATGTAGGGTCTCGGGCAGCTTGGCCACCAACGTCTTGTCGATGCCGGGGAGTACCGAGCTGTAATAATTGCCGGTATCGCCCGAACGCTTGAAGGCAAACAAGGCCTTCACCTCGTCACTGGTGGGGTCGGCCCAGCCCTCGCGGCGGTACATGACGATCAAGCTCACGAGACGAGCGAACACCGTCGGAACATACTGGCTGATGCCGACCTCGAGTTCCCTCAGAATATCGTTGAGCGCGCCAGGCAGGGGAAACCGAAGTCCCAAATGGATGCTATGTCGGTAGACCCCTATGCAGCCCGGCGGCGGACAGTGGATTCGCTCCTCAGGATAAGGAGCAAATATCCGCACTCCGGGGCCGAAGTTATATTTCCCCCTTAGTTGAGCCAGGTCGGCATCGTCCAGGACTGAAGCCGTATTCCAGGCTGCCACCTAGCTTGGTGTCGCCCAAACTCGCTCAGGTCGGCGCCAGAAACCTGGGGGAGGAACTGTCACAACTTCGAGGCCGGCATCGGTAGCCGCGTCTTCCACTCCTATAGGGACGCGTTCCCGACCTTCTGTATTGCCGCGTAGGGTCTCGTCCACCAGACCTTGGTCGACGTCGGAGTCGGAGTCAAGAAAACCGAGGTCGACGGGGTCATCACAGGCCGCGGCCGGTTGGTTCGGGTCGACACCAACATCCTCACGTAGCGGCGACGGGGGACCTAGGGGGCCGACGTTTCCGCCGCCAGAGGCAGTCTCGACCGCCGAAAAATCCGGTCGAACCATAGAAATAGGGACGGCGGTGAGGATGACGTCCGCCGATCTGGAAGGGGAACGCACGGCCCGCTCACGGTTAACGCCGACCACGTCACGGAAAAGATCGCCGCTCCCGCTGGCGGAGCCGTCGCCGCCCACAGATCCTGAAGGAGAAGCCATCGCAGCGGAAAACAAGAAAGAAAAACAAAAGGAGGCCGAACAGGAATTATCGGAAAATCGCCGAAGACGGGTGCCGGAAAATCCTTGGGACGAGCTCGAAGATCGCGGAAAGCTTTTTGGAATACTGGATGTTCGAAATCGCAGAGGTAGAAAAAGTGATAGTGTTTGTGAGAAGAGATATATATAAGGTCACCGGACCAATCAGGCGCGGACACGTGTGCAGGACTTTTGAAATTCGAAATTCAAAACGGAAGGAACTGAAACGTCCGAAGGAAGCCAACAGTTGCATCCTTTCGAAACGCTCGGCCAGGGCGCTGCCACGTATCGTCCCCGTGTGAACGCAATTAATGCGTCTCAACCGTTACGCCCCTTCAAAATATTTGGCTCCTAATCTGCCAAGTGTAGTGGAGATGCCGATCTCAAAAGAGGGTCGGATACGGATTCGGTGGGCCCAGCTCGGATCCAACCGATAAGAGACGACCTCAGGTGAGGCACGACGGACCTCACCCAAGCTCGGGGGCCTGTATGTTAATACCCGAGCCCGGCCCCAATAAGGATACCGGTCTGATAGATTGATGGCCGAACGGTGGCCGGCCAAACCGAAGAAGCCGGTCACCAAAACCGCTCGTGGGTGCCGAGCTGAGTAAAAGTTAAAGCCACCGAAAACGGCGGGAAGAGCCGATTCCGAGATCGGCACCACACCCTTTTCAGCTATGAGGTCGGCACCCTGTTCGAAATCTTACAAGGGCGGTCCCTGATAGGGATATGGTTTTAAACACAAAAAAGTAAGGCCACTTGTCGACAAATGATTGCCGATGGGACATCTCAGACTAGTCTGCGGGACTAGGACGTCTAGCTCAGCCAAAACGTGTCCGCATTAAATGCAGCCCACGTTCACATTAAATGCGTGGAAGGTAATGATTGGGAAATCCAGAAATCACTCCCAATTAGTCAGAGAAGCGCCGGCTTGTCCCGCCGAACTACTGTACGACAAGATTGGTGAACAATACCTGAACAGTACCGCATTAAAGACCACTATAAATAGCAACCCCTTCATTTATTTTTGGGTTGTTGAAATCCCAACTGTAAAAGCTCTTTCTATATTTCCTCTCTCTAGACTTGTGAGAAACTCATGTAAGAAGTTGTAAGTATATCGCAAGTGCCGACCTCGTACGAGAGGCCGACCTCGTGATCTTCTAATAAAATCGTGATTAAACCATAATTCCTTGTCTTTTTTCTATTATCTTTCTATTACTTAACTTTTTAACTGTTGACCGGAAACGTCCGTCAACAACAAGATCCCCAAGGATCCTTTAGATATTTACTTTCCTTATTGCTATTGATATCTAGATTGTTTAGGACTTTAATATTTTATTGCTTTAATTGGTGATTTAGTTGCCTTAGGATTAGATATATTCCATCTATTAGAGTTATAGGTAGATTAGGACTAGATCTATTTGGTGCCTATATAAAGGCCTTTCTTCTTGTTATTTTGGGCAAGCAGAAAATAATGAAAAAGTCGAACCTTGTGTTCAAATTCTTGTGTTAGATTTTTTTTGAGATTTAGTGCAAAACCCTTGTTACGAGAAGGGCGTCCACCGCATAGCTCGAGCAAGACGAGTTTGGCAAAGACATCTGTCCGAGTTGTCTCACCTATCGCGAGAAGACAAGGAGATAACCTCTGAATCGTCCGCAACCCTCGTCGAAGGCCGAAGCACACGCAACATCCGAGGCAAGGTCACGAGTCAGGAACACGCGATTCCTCATCATTGGTGCTTTCATTGAGAGTATCAATCGCGTGTCCTTTATCCCATCCCTTTCTTTAATTTTCGTGTCTTAAAAAAAAAAATGGCCAAGGAAACCAAGGGGAAGCTCGTGGATTTGGAGGCAAAGATGATGAGCCTAGGCGAAGGATTGGAGGCCACCAACACATCCATGGCCGACAATCTCACGCACCTAGAAAGGTCGATCCATAATTCACAACAAGCCATGATGGACGCCATGAACCAAAGGATCGATGAGGTGCTGCGCTTCGTGCGGCAATCGCCGCCACGGGGTCGACCAAGGACACGATCACGGGAGTACGAACGCGAGCGACCGGAGTATGAGAGAGAGAGGATGACTTCGATCGTCGATCTCATGCCTCGACCAATGTAGGGCGACCTAGAGTCGAGAAGCCGAAGATTGTGCTATCAATCTTCAATGGATCTGATCTAGACGCATGGTTGAACCGAGCCGTGCAATACTTTCATCTCAATGAGATTGCCCGAGCCGAGTGGGTAAGGTATTCAGCCTACTACCTGGATGACAAGGCTAATGTTTGGTGGCAGTGGCTCTCGAGTATCTACCACAACCGCAATGAGCAAATCCGGTGGGAAAATTTTGAGAAGGAGCTCATCACAAGGTTTGGTGCGTCGGACTACCACAACTACGATTAGGCGCTCGCGCATATCAAGCAGACGGGGAGCTTGCACGAGTATCAACGGGAGTTCGAGCGCATCGCATGTCACGTGCGCGGATGGCCCGAGGGAGCACTTGTCGGGGCATTCGTAGGGGGACTGAAGTTCGAGCTGGCCGCGGAGGTTCGGTTAGTGGTCCCGCGACGATGCGCGAAGCCATGGAGGTCGCGCGTAGACGCGACGATCACTTGACCGCGACAAGGAAGGTCGGGCGCAATGACAACCGCCCCACCGAGCCACAGCGGGCGATGCATAGCGAAACCAACATCACCCGAGGCGCGAACCGTGGCGTGCCTAGCAATTTCAAGGCGCGACCAACCGAGGTGAAGAATTTAACCTATGAGGAGATGCAAAGAAGGCGAGAGAAAGGTCTCTGCTTCAAGTGCGAGGAGAGGTTTACTCCGGGCCATCGCTGCAAACAGGTCTACTTAATCCAAGTGATCGATTCCGAGGATGACGAGACCACGACGGACGAGCCCGAACCCGAGAAAAAGCACGATGAAGGGAGGAACTTATATTTAAATCCCCGACTGGAGATGATGCATATGGTCAAGGCGAAGGATGGGCCTAAAATGCTAAGGTTTGAGGCCGAGATTTTGGGATGGAGGGTCAACGTGTTGGTCGATAGTGGGTCAACACTCAACTTCGTCAACCTGGACTTCACCGCAAAGCTTGAGGTGCCCATGACTGGAATTGTACCGTTTGGGGTTAAGGTCACAAATGGCGAGGAGCTTTGGAGTTCGGAATTGTACAAAAATGTGCCAATACATGTACAAGGTGAAGAGCTAAGGGTGGACTTGTATGCGCTAGAGCTAGAAGGACTCGAGGTAGTGCTTGGGGCCCAATGGTTGGAGACGCTAGGGTCCATAACCATAAATTTCAAGAAAGGCACGATGGAGTTTGAACGAGACAAGAAGCAAATCAAACTGTGCACAATTGACGAATTGACGAGGGATCCGAGCCGATCAAGTTAAGGAGTCTTCAAGGAAAGACTCAAAGGGGGGAGACATGATGCGGATGTGGTCATCGACCTTCCAAACCCGAGGATGAGACGCGCTCGAGTCACGAGAAGTGGCGCGATAAGGGTCAGAACGACCCCCGGGACCGTGCTAAGGGGGCTCGCGAAGGCTGCGCAAGGGCGAAACATGCGGGGCGCAGACGCGCTGTACGTGGGAGTCGCGTAACCCGGCGTGCTGCGAAGGGACACACGAGACGGGATCGCGAAGATGGCGCGACGGAAGGTTCGCGACGGATGGCTCACGAGCGGCACGAGCGCGCGAAAGAAGGATGGTGCGAGGAACTCATTCAACGACGACGCAAGCAAGATGAGATCGGTGTGAGGTTAGACCACGGGCAGGTGAAGGACGAGAGGCACGAACATGCGGATGGCGTGTACGAGGCGGAGGAACCGGGTGGTGCGCGATGGGAGAATGTTGGGTGGCTAACGCGCACCGCGACCAGCCAAGGACGAGCAGTGGGCACTGATGTGCGGGCTACACAAACGAAGGTCGATGGCGTGCGAGACGACACGCGCAGGGGAGACATCTGCGAGAAGACTGCGTCAGCGCGCAACGAGGCAGACGTGGGGCACGTTGGAGGGTGCGGCAACGCGCACGAGGCAGCCGCGGGGCACAAGGGCGCGCGCGACACGCGTGACGGGGAGACACGCATGAGAAGGGCGGTGCGACCTTAGTCCTCGAGGACTAAGGCAAGGCGCGCGGGACCAAAGGCGGCGAGTTTAGTAATTAGGGTTCCCTACTTGGAGTGCAAGACAAGATCTCCAAGGATCCTTTAGATATTTAGTTTTCTTATTGCTTATGATATCTAGATTGTTTAGGACTTTAATATTTTATTGCTTTAATTGGTGATTTAGTTGCCTTAGGATTAGATATATTCCATCTATTAGAGTTATAGGTAGATTAGGACTAGATCTAATTGGTGCCTATATAAAGGACTTTCTTCTTGTTATTTTGGGCATGCAGAAAATAATGAAAAAGTCGAACCTTGTGTTCAAATTCTTGTGTTAGATTTCTTTTGAGATTTAGTGCAAAACCCTTGTTACGAGAAGGGCGTCCACCGCATAGCTCGAGCAAGATGAGTTTGGCAAGGACATCTGTCCGAGTTGTCTCACCTATCGCGAGAAGACAAAGAGATAACCTCCGAATCGTCCGCAACCCTCGCCGAAGGCCGAAGCACACGCAACGTCCGAGGCAAGGTCACGAGTCGGGAACACGCGATTCCTCATCATTGGTGCTTTCATTGAGAGTATCAATTACGTATTCTTTATCCCATCCCTTTCTTTAATTTTCGTGTCTTAGAAAAAATGGCCAAGGAAACCAAGGAGAAGCTAGTGGATTTGGAGGCAAAGATGACGAGCCTAGGCGAAGGATTGGAGGCCACCAACACATCCATGGCCGACAATCTCACGCACCTGGAAAGGTCGATCCATAATTCACAACAAGCCATGATGGACGCCATGAACCAAAGGATCGATGAGGTGCTGCGCTTCGTGCGGCAACCGCCGCCACGGGGTCGACCAAGGATGCGATCACGGGAGTACGAACGCGAGCGACCGGAGTATGAGGAGAGAGAGGACGACTTCGATCGTCGATCTCATGCCTCGACCAACGTAGGGCGACCTAGAGTCGTGAAGCCGAAGATTGTGCTATCAATCTTCAACGGATCTAATCCAGACGCAGTGCAATACTTTCATCTCAATGAGATTGCCCGAGCCGAGTGGGTAAGGTATGCAGCCTACTAGCTGGACGACGAGGCTAATGTTTGGTGTCAGTGGCTCTTGAGTATCTACCACAACCGCAATATGCAAATCCGGTGGGAAAATTTTGAGAAGGAGCTCATCACAAGGTTTGGTGCGTCGGACTACCATGATGAAGGATCGTGTGTTACGTCTAGCTCGACTCGCTCAAAACCCGCGCCGACGCCTTGGTTCCTTGGCGATAGGTTGCTAATACGCGCGCCGACGCCTTTGTACTTCGCGATAAATGTGACGAAACTCGGATGTTGGTCCTATTCCAATCACTGTGACGAAACTCGGATGTTGGTCCTATTTCTATCACGAACTCTATGTAAACTCACAGGAGAAAACACACGAGAACTTTGAACACAATGTTCGACTCTTTTCTATTCACTCATCCATTCTTATTTCGTATGGTACATAGGTAGGTATTTATAGATACCAAATAGATCTAATCCTAGTCTAAATAGAACTCCTAATCTATGCAAGTAAATAATTCCTAATGCAACTAAACATCTAGGGAATATGGACTTACCAAACAATTAAAAGATAAATAGGAAACTAATAGGCACATGCTTTTATTTGGACTCCTAACCAAACTAATATTCCTAACTATGCTAAGTAAATCATGTGCCAAATACTTTGCTTGCTTGACAAGAAAATCGTGCGCCCAAACCCTAGCCACCCGTGACGCCTTGCCTATTCCTCCTTGCGCGCGGTAACGTGCGCGCGCCTTTCGCACCGCCCGCTAGTCCTGGTCGCGCAAGGCATCGCTCGCGTCCCTGCCACACGCGCGCGTCCTTCCCGCGTCACGTCTTCGCGCCCCAACGCCCGTGCGTGTTCGTCCCTCGCGCGAGTGTCGCGCACGCCTGCTCACTCGGCGTCCCTCTCTCGCTCGCCCATCGCTCCCCGCGCGTTCTTGCCACCTGCGCAGTTCTCGCACACGCTCGCCTCGTCAACCTCGTCATCCCACTCGACTAGAGCCTCGCGCGTGACTCCCATCATCGCGCCCCGCTCGCATTCGTCCATCGGGCTCATCGCGACACCCCAATCCTCTCGCGTGTCCGTGCCATCGCAGCCATCCCCAGTGCACGCTGTCCACCCTACATCCACCCTTCGTGCATCATTAGCCTTAGCTTGCATTCGTCGTGCGCGTCGCTCTCTTGCGCACGCCTTGCACCAATCTCCCAACTTCTCGGGCACAATCTTCTCACTCTCGTCGTCGGCCCAAGCCTCGTGTTCACGCGCACTTCCCGTCGCGCACCTCTTCTTCACCCGGCCTAGACTCGCACGCCTCGCGGCTCGATTGCCGTGTCCCGCCGGTATACGCGCCTTAGTGCGTGCGCACCTCTTCCTAGCCCGTGCCCGAGCCCTTTCTCGCCTAACCTCTCGCCATCTTTCGAGTCCATCGTGGTTCTGGTCCTTGGGTTCGCCGGGGTCAATGACCACATCCGCATCATACCACAACTACGATGAGGCGCTCGCGCATATCAAGCAGACAGGGAGCTTGCGCGAGTATCAACGGGAGTTCGAGCGCATCGCATGTCGCGTGCGCGGATGGCCCGAGGGAGCACATGTCGGGGCATTCGTAGGGGGACTGAAGTTTGAGCTGGCCGCGGAGGTTCGGTTAGTGAGGCCCGCGACGATGCGCGAAGCCATGGAGGTCGCGCGTAGACGCGACGGTCACTTGACCGCGACAAGAAAGGTCGGGCGCAATGACAACCGCCCCACCGAGCCACAGCGGGCAATGCATAGCGAAATCAACATCACCCGAGATGCGAACCGTGGCGTGCCTAGCAATTTCAAGGCGCGACCAACCGAGGTGAAGAATTTAACCTATGAGGAGATGCAAAGAAGGCGAGAGAAAGGTCTCTGCTTCAAGTGCGAGGAGAGGTTTACTCCGGGCCATCGTTGCAAACAGGTCTACTTAATCCAAGTGATCGATTCCGAGGATGACGAGACCACGATGGACGAGCCCGAACCCGAGGAAAAGCATGATGAAGAGAGGAACTTATATTTAAATCCCCGACTGGAGATGATGCATATGGTCAAGGCGAAGAATGGGCCTAAAATACTAAGGTTTGAGGCCGAGATTTTGGGACGGAGGGTCAACGTGTTGGTCGATAGTGGGTCAACACTCAACTTCATCAACCTGGACTTCACCGCAAAGCTTGAGGTGCCCATGACTGGAATTGTACCGTTTGAGGTTAAGGTCGCAAATGGCGAGGAGCTTTGGAGTTCGAAATTGTACAAAAAGGTGCCAATACGTGTACAAGGTGAAGAGCTAAGGGTGGACTTGTATGCGCTAGAGCTAGAAGGACTCGAGGTGGTGCTTGGGGCCCAATGGTTGGAGACGCTAGGGTTCATAACCACAAATTTCAAGAAAGGCACGACGGAGTTCGAACGAGACAAGAAGCGAATCAAACTGTGCACAATTGACGAGGGATCCGAGCCGATCAAGTTAAGGAGTCTTCAATTCATTATCCTTGAGGACAAGGAAAGACTGAAAGGGGGGAGGAATGATGCGGATGTGGTCATCGACCCATCCGAACCCGAGGATGAGACGCGCTCGAGTCACGAGAAGTGGCGCGATAAGGGTCAGAACAACCCCTGGGACCGTGCTAAGGGGGCTCGCGAAGGCTGCGCAAGGGCGAAACATGCGGGGCACGGACGCGCTATACGTGGGAGTCGCGTAACCCGGCGTGCTGCGAAGGGACACACGAGACGGGGTCGCGAAGATGGCGCGACGGAAGGTTCACGACGGATGGCTAACGAGCGGCACGAGCGCGCAAAAGGAGGATGGTGCGAGGAACTCATTCAGCGACGACGCAAGCAAGATGAGATCGGTGTGAGGTTCGACCGCGGGCAGGTGAAGGACGAGAGGCACGAACATGCGGGTGGCGTGTACGAGGCGGAGCCACCGGGTGGTGCGCGAGGGGAGGATGTTGGGTAGCTAGCGCGCACCGCGACCAGCCAAGGACGAGCAGTGGGGACTGATGTGTGGGCTACGCAAATGAAGGTCGATGGCGTGCGAGACGACACGCGCGGGGGAGACATCTGCGAGAAGACCGCGTCAGCGCGCAACGCGTGCGGGCACGTAGGCGGGTACGGCAACGCGCACGAGGCAGCCGCGGGGCACAAGGGCGCGCGCGACACACATGACCGGGAGACACGCATGAGAAGGGCGGTGCGACCTTAGTCCTCGAGGACTAAGGCAAGGCGCGCGGGACAAAAGGCGGCGAGTTTAGTAATTAGGGTTCCCTACTTGGAGTGCAAGACAAGATCTCCAAGGATCCTTTAGATATTTAGTTTTCTTATTGCTTATGATATCTAGATTGTTTAGGACATTAATATTTTATTGCTTTAATTGGTGATTTAGTTGCCTTAGGATTAGATATATTCCATCTATTAGAGTTATAGGTAGATTAGGACTAGATCTATTTGGTGCCTATATAAAGGCCTTTCTTCTTGTTATTTTGGGCATGCAGAAAATAATGAAAAAGTCGAACCTTGTGTTCAAATTCTTGCGTTAGATTTCTTTTGAGATTTAGTGCAAAACCCTTGTTACGAGAAGGGCGTCCACCGCATAGCTCGAGCAAGACGAGTTTGGCAAGGACATCTGTCCGAGCTGTCTCACTTATCGCGAGAAGACAAGGAGATAACCTCCGAATCGTCCGCAACCCTCGCCGAAGGCCGAAGCACACGCAACGTCCGAGGCAAGGTCACGAGTCGGGAACACGCGATTCCTCATCAGGCCTGCTGGGCGCAAGGCTGGGCTGCGTGCGGGTCGTCGTGGGCTGCTCGTGTGCATGATGCTTGGGCCGAGTATAATGCATTTTTTTGTGATCTAAGGACTTAGAAAAATGTCAAGGATGATCCAAACACTTGACTAAGAATTTGGCATGGCTCGGCTCGGGCCTTGGGCGAGGCTAGGCTCGGAATGGGCGCGCATGACCGTGCTCACGGACCTCGGGCGCGGGGCTCAGGAAATGGCTAAGGCTCGAGAGCTCAACTTTGATATTCCAATACACTTAGAAAAATATTCTAAGTATCAAAACACCTAGTCTCGGCTATGCTCGGGAGTAACTAGAAAAATGACTCGGAACGAACTAGGGTTCCAAGCCAATAATTTCTAAAACCGATTACATATAACTTATCAATTGTCAACCCAATTTAAGGGATTGATCTTGATATTAACTTGACATAGAAATTTCCAAAGAATGATCTATTGAACTTAGGACATAATTGAGCATTTAGCATATAAAATATAACTCGGAAATTCAGAAATTACAGATATCACTTATAGTCGAGCAGTGAAACCGTTCTTAATATTATTACTGACTCGGGGCGTTACAACCTATCCTCCTTAAAATATTTCCGTCCTCGGAAATACAGAACTAGGATACTAAGTTACTAAGTCAGAACTCATATTAACATTATATACAAATGTACAAAATAAATGTATAGGAGTACCACTGAATACCTCTGAAACTTTGTACAAAATCTACTAGTGAATCTGGAATCCCTGTCTGACACGATAGTAACAGGCACTCCGTGAAGTCGGACAACTCCCTCGGTATAAATCTCGGCTAACTTATCCAAAGACATATTCATTGATACTGGCATGAAATGAGCAACCTTAGTCAATCTATCCACCACGACCTAGATAGCATCGTGATGTTTAGATGACTTCGGTAACCCTGTGACAAAATCCATCGTGACTTCCTCCCACTTCCACTTCGGAATCTCAAGTGGTTGCAGAAGGCCCAAGGGACTCTTGTGTTCTGCTTTGACTTGTTGACAGGTTAAACATTTCCTTACAAAGTCGGCAACGTCCTTCTGCATTCCACGCCACCAGAACGATCTTTTCAGGTCATGATACATCTTCGTACTTCCCGGATGAGCTAAATAAGGTGCGGTATGAGCTCAGACAAAATTTCCTTCCGCAACGCTTTGACTTTCGGCACCACGATTCTGCCTCGAAATTCTAAGGCTCCATCTGAACCCAGTTGGAATCCTTCGACATCTCCGGCACGGACTTTAGCATTAATAGCACGAATAAATTCATCAGACATCTGTTCCCGCCGGATTCTCTCCCTTAACGTTGGTTGAACCTGCATAGCATTAACACTCCCAATAATCGCCGTAGGAAGTGCATCAACAATCTGAATTTGCATCCGAGCGAATTCTTGAATAAGATGGTTCTGCTGAGTAACAACGTAAGTCAAATCACCCTTCACCTTGCGGCTTTGAGCATCAGCAACGACATTTGCTTTCCCCGGATGATACTGAATGGTACAATCATAGTCTTTCACAAGTTCCAACCAACGTCGCTGTCGCATGTTGAGCTCTTTCTGAGTAAAAATATATTCGCATTTGCCGCCATACAGATAATGTCGCCAAATCTTGAGGGCATGTACCACTGCTGCAAGTTCCAAGTCGTGTGTAGGATAATTCTGTTCATGCGGCTTTAATTGACGAGAGGCGTAAGCAACGACTTGGCCATCCTGCATTAGAACACATCCCAAACCCTGTCTTGAGGCATCACTATAAATGGTGAAACTCCGAGTAGGATCCGGTATAATTAAGACAGGTGCAGTGGTCAATCTCCTCTTGAGCTCCTGAAAACTAGACTCACAACGATCAGTCCACTTGAACGTGACAGACTTCCTCGTCAATTGAGATAATGGGAGGGCAATTTTGGAAAATCCCTCAATAAACCTGCGATAGTAACCCGCCAAACCGAGAAAACTACGGACCTCGGATGGATTCTTAGGTCTGGACCAATTTTGAATAACAGATATCTTGGATGGATGAACCTCAATACCTGCCTGCGTGATAACATGACCAAGGAAAGTAACTCGCTCGAGCCAGAATTCGCATTTGGAGAATTTTGCATATAACTTTTCTCGCCTAAGGGTTTTGAGAACAACCCTCAAGTGCTCCTCGTGTTCCTTCTGGCTCTTCGAGTAGATCAAAATATCATCAATAAAAACAATAACAAACTGATCAAGATAAGGGTGGAATATACGGTTCATCAAGTCCATGAATACTGTCGGGGCATTACTAAGCCCAAACGGCTATACTACGAGCTCGTAATGACCGTAAGCGTACGAAATGCAGTTTTAGGAATATCTGACCCTTTGATTTTACGCTGGTGGTAGCCTGAGCGGAGATCAATCTTAGAAAATACACAAGCTCCCCTCAGCTGATCAAATAAATCATCGATTCTGCGAAGCGGATATTTATTCTTGATCGTTAACCAGTTAAGATCCCGGTAATCAATACACATGCGCATAGATCCGTCCTTCTTCTTGACAAAGAGAACGGGTGCTCCCCAAGGTGAAACACTCGGCCGAATGAAACCGAGTTTAAGTAATTCCTGGATTTGTGTCTTTAACTCCTGTAACTCCTTCGGCGCCATGCGGTATGGTGCTTTGGACACAGGACCGGCCCCTGGAATAAGATCAATAGAGAACTCTATCTGCCGGTTAGGTGGTTCTCCTGGAAGTTGATCTGGAAACACGTCCACGAACTCACAAACAATAGGAACATCGTGAGGTGTCCGTGCTTTCGGTTCATCGCTGACAAGACTTACAAGATAATCCTGGCAATCATTACGCCGCAACATTTTTCTGGCTTTCGCCATAGAAATAACATGTGGTAAAGCACGAGTCTTGGAGCCATAAAAGGTAATAGAATCATTTCCCGGAAGATAGAGAGTAATCTCCCGGTCGTGACATCGAATATCTGCATGAAAATATGTTAACCAATCCATGCCGAGAATGAGGTCGAAATCCCTCATCTCGAGAACATAAGCTTCGGTAGACAAGACACGCCCACCGACAGAAAGGCTGAGATCGGTTGCTTTAGCATCAGTTACCAACTTCCTTCCCGAGGCTAAACTCACCTCGAGAGGATCGACAGCAGAGATAGTATGAACCCCAATGGCGTCAAGACATCGTCGTGAAATGAAAGAGTGTGTTGCACCGGTATCGAATAAAGCGAAAACAGGAACATCATTAAGTATAATCATCCCAGACATGGTACCTGGGTGTTGAGTGCTTCCGCTTGATCGACTGCATACACACGTGCTGGCTGTCTCCCGCGTTGCTGTTGCTGAGGCTGTCTCGGTGGCTGCTGTCTAGGCTGCTGAGGTTGTTGAGGTTGTTGTTGCTGTTGCAATCGTGGACAATTCGGTCGGATATGACCAGGCTGTCGGCAATAGTAGCAAGTGTTCTGGCCCATCAAGCAGTTTCCGCGGTGAATCTTTCCACATGTGGGGCAAGGTGGTATAGGTTGCTGCTGTCGCTGACGGTTCCTGCGGTCATCTGGGCCTCCCCTGTTCTTCCTCTTGTTCTTGTATCGTTGTTGTGGGGCGGCTGGAGGTTGAGCTTGTGGTGTTGGTGATGATAGAGTAGAGGGAATCGGCTGAAGACGATCATGTTTGGCTTCCCTTCGTATGCTGGCATCAACTTCCCCTGCAATGGTAACAGTACGGGCATAGGACTGAACTCCATGGCCCACGATGTTGTGACGGACTACTGGAATAAGCCCGTCGATGAAACGTCTCGTCCTTGTTGCTTCTGTGGTCATCAAGTCAGGTACAAAAGCTCCAAGTCGAGTGAACTCTCTCTCTCAAAGCCCTGAACCCATTCATCGACAATACGGGGATCTCCCTGACTAGAAAACTTCTCCGGATGATTGTCGCGAAACTGTGCGACTACCTCGGACTGTGAAGGTTCACGATGAGCTGAACTTCTATGTGTCGACATCTGAATATTGAAAGAGTTTGACATGATTAAATATAAGAACAAGATACATTGACTGATTTATGGGACATACAAATTTCTTGACGAGTTATCAATTCTATCATGAATACTTTAGGCTATAAACCCTGAACATGATTCGAGCACCTTAACTAGTCCATAACAGTGATTTCCATAACATAACTGAGCATATGCATAGTAAATTGTTTATAATTTAAAACATGTATCAGCACTTACCTGGTAGTCGGCGGAGTGTAAACTTGACGTGATCGAATATTTGAAAATTTTTTACTTTTAAAACCATTCAGAGACACAGAAACATGCTCTGATACCACCTGTAACGCCCCGCCTTAACTTAATTATCAGAGTACGTTTTAAAGACATCTTTTAAAAATAGTTTAAGAAAATGATTCGGAGCGTTACTAAAAGATTTATTTTATCTTTAAAAATCCGTTACGATCGTTTAAAATTTACAGGCAAAACGGATTAGCATAATATACAATCCGACTATTGCAACACCCCGCTAACTAGGGCCAATTTTTCGCAAATTTTAACTCTTTCGAAAACGCTTATAAATTTTTCGAAATCATTTGCAAACT
>BKCP01008093.1:40876-116152 GCA_008636005.1 Striga asiatica | reverse complement strand
AACAATCTTTATAAAATTGTATACTCAACATATTAAACTAAAACTTGGTCAAATTGTTCATTACTCATATAAGAATTTTTTTCTAAAAATTCCATTTTAAAACTCAACCATGTACTAAATACTCTTGCATATAAAATCATCTTGACATGTATGCCATATAAATATTTTAACTCGCTCATTTCTCAACATAAAATCATGAAATTTGGCAGTCATGAAATTTGGCAGTCATGTTCTTAACCCATATATAAGCATGTCGTAAAAATTTCATAATTTTATCATGCGTATATATCGAGTTATTAAATTTTTAAAGTCACAGCTGAAATAAAGAACATAAAATTCAACTTGCATGCTTAACTCCAAAAATTTATAACTCAAGCTATACTATGCCAAATGACATAATTCTTTCACCAATATACTCAGCACTTACACAAGAAATATCCATAATAAGCTTAACATACCAGGTTATGCCTATCATGCTCAAATTCAAATCAAAACAATACATATATAACGTGTGATTGTGCTGGAAACAAGTTATCATTTTTTTTTTCATGCTTAANAGGTTATGCCTATCATGCTCAAATTCAAATCAAAACAATACATATATAACGTGTGATTGTGCTGGAAACAACTTATCATTTTTTTTTTCATGCTTAAAATTTCTTTAAAAATTGAATATATATATATATGGCATGAAAATACATCAATATTCACTTACTATAACATATGATAAAAAGGTAACATCTAACCTTCTTCAAGAAATTTGAAAATGAAACTTCGGAAGTTGATCTCAACTTATCTTCGTCAAGATTTCTCTCTATTTTTCTTCCTCACTATATAGCTAAGACTTTGTTTATTTTTGTGTGAATTTCGAGTCTATGGTGATACCCCTTTATATAGAGTAGCAAAGGAGACAATATCACCTTCTTCACATCAATACTTCATCATAATAAACTCATTAGGGCCCTTGCCATTAATGTTTTCTAAAATCTTGCACAAATGTGAGTAAGCTTTGATAATTACTTGAAAGGCATGATTTCTCTTGCATATATCAAGACAAAACTCCTCCATTTGACCATACCTTCATTATGGCTCGAATTTAATATGAAATGACCCATTTATTACTTAAAAATACTAAAAAAAATGGTTATAAAAATAAATAAAGATAAAGAATAAAAATCATAACTTGTAAACTTCTCAATTCTATAGTCAATGCTTAGAAAGGCCCATCATGTGATCCTAATCTGATTTCCATGATAAAATTCGTGACTTAATGAAAAAATCTCCAATTTACGGAACCGAATTCTGACTTAAAACGAACGGTTACCGAAAAATCGAAAATTCTGAAAATTTCAGATTTTCCATNATCATGTGATCCTAATCTGATTTCCATGATAAAATTCGTGACTTAATGAAAAATCTCCAATTTACGGAACCGAATTCTGACTTAAAACTAACGGTTACCGAAAAATCGAAAATTCTGAAAATTTCAGATTTCCATCTTTTTCTTTTGACCTTTTTCCTTTTTATGCTGAAAAAATTTTAGCTCTTAATAATGATCTTGAAACTTGTAAAAAGATACAAGAAAATAAATTTTTCGGAAACGAAATCGGACTTAATTATCGTTTACAACCGAACATCTAAAAACTCGAAACTTGCGAATATAATTTTGAATATACTCTTAATAATATAAATAGACCTTCTTGTCTAAATAACTTCTACTTAATCCTTATAACTTATCAAATCATATAAGTCACATAAAATACTTAGGCAATTTATAACATTTACTCGACTAACTCAATTTAATGAAAAACGATTCTGGTTTAACTTTAATGTCAACCCAATTAAAATTCTAAGATATTTATTAAGGCTTGAAAATATAAAAGATCATTATTAATAAAATTAAAATAGTTCTAACTTAGAACTGAAATAATTACTTTTACTGAATGGGATATTACACGCGCGGCCCGCATCTCTCACAAAGGGTGGCCCGCGCACCCAGCCCGCCTTCTCAGCCATCCATCAGCCCGATAGCGCGGCCCAAGCGTCCTCTAGGCGGCCCAATTTGCATGGGCGCGGCCCAACAAGCATAGGAAAGGCCCAGTGAGTGCAGAAATGGCCCAGAATGCTACCAAATTGATCCAATAGCCCCACTTAGTGCTCAAAACTAATTCAGAAGGATTTGGCGCAGACGGAAAGTTAACTTAAGATATTATTCTCACAACGGAGGTATGTGACTAATTTAAATTAGGAGACTTGAAGATTTAAGTTGGTGAAAATGGGAGAAATTATTGGATTTAAATTGGAAAATTTGGCATGTTCGAGAAATTATGTGATTTATTTGTGGAGAATCATGTGATGAGATCGTAGAATTCGTGATTTCATTTTGTGATAGTGCTTATTGTGTATTTTGAGCATTTATTGGCGAGCTCGAGCAGATGGATTAATATTATATGATTTGATATCTTGATATATTTGGAACCTCTCTTTTGGATTTTATGTGAAAGTGTGGAATTTTTCTTAAATTGTCTACTTATAATTTTTTAAGCATGTCATTGCTCGAGCATGTCTTAAATCGAGGAGATGGCGGTATTTGTATTTGATCTCTTGTTTTTCTTGCGTGGAGCATTGCAAAATGGATTACGTGAATATAATGTGGATAATTATATCTCTTTGAATTCTTGTCGAGGAAACAACGAAATGACACGAGTCGGGACAAGCTATGGCGGACGAGTTGGGGAGTTTCGAGGACAAGGTGAACGAGCACAAAGCCATCAAAGCAGGGTGATAAGGAAGGACGAGTCTGGATGGTGCCGATCGCGGGTGGCAATTTCAGAGGCAGAAATCATTCTCTTTTGGAGAGGTAGGATAATTGAGAGTTGCATTCTCGACCTTCAGGTATAAAATTAATCTCAACTCTTGTAACACTCCGCCTTACTAACTTTGAAAAATCAGAGTAAATTTTCGCTTTTGTTTTCGAAAGGTGGTGCGAGTTTGGTTTTCAAAAACACTAACTTGTTGCGGGATGAAACAGATAAAACTTACTTAACTCACTCACAGACATAAACTAAACATGCAACCAAAACTATCACTACGGATAATGGAATCACACATGCAATATCCGAAATGTCCCGCACATTCTAAGTCTAGCTAGCGGAAGCATCCGAAATACAGAAATACATGCATACATCTCTGAATATTACATGATCATAAAACTAGGACATAAAATGTGCGTAGAAATGTCCTCTGCCACGCTGCTCACCCGGCACGCTGGACTCCGACACCTGAAATAAGAAAGACTGTGGGAGTGTGAGCACATCTGAATGCTCATGGGAAAACTGGAATTGTAATAATCTTAACTGTAAACATAAACTTAAAAGCAGCATAAAATAAATAAGTTGTACTAAACTGTAAACTTTTCTTAAACTTTAGCATTGGTCAAACGACCCTTACTCGGCCCTCGGCCGCTCGTGTGCACACCCTGATGGGATATTAAGTCCCTTGGCCTCCACCGGTACCAGGTGAGACTCGGAAGGCCCTTAGGTTGGCCCCTCACCTGGTAGAACTAACTGTCTCGAACATACCTCTGCCATGGTACAGATATTATACATGATATTGAATTCAGTACATGACCCCCACATCTCCGCAAGACCAGTACTGAATAAGACATCATCAATAATGCACTAGATCATGACTTCAATATATAAGAGCTGAACTGAAATCTATGGTCAGAAGACCCTCGGCCCTCGGCCGCTCGTGTGCACACCGCGAATGGGATATTAAGGCCCTTGGCCTCCACCGGGCACCAGGTGAATAATAAGACCCTCGGCCCGCTCACCGTGGGCCTCGCACCTGGGAGAACTAACTGGACCACAAACGGGATAATTCAACCGTTTGGGTAAATATCTTACTCACGTACCTTATACGGGATAACTGAAATGCGCAATGTAACGCCCTGTAAAGGCTCCCACCTGATATGCTGGAGATATCTGTTGCAAGTGCTTGAATAATGAAGTAGCTGTCGGAGGCTCGACTCTCCTTTAGCTACATAAACATATAAGCAAATATATGCTAAGTATATGTTAGGAATGCTTAATGATATGCTATGATGCTCGGTTCTATTCGCTCATTTAGCCGGATGAAAAGGGAACGCTCTAATGGTCCCCTAAAAATATACTAAGTCTGGATTTTAGACTGGCATACTTGACTGGATTGGTTTGGCTCGGAAAAATACTAAAATTCAAGAAGGAGATTCGGACTGGAAGTCACGAATCAAAACGGACTCGAACTACCGGTCGAACTGGCCGGTTCGATGACTGGCCGGACCGCTGGCTCGACTGAACCGGGCGATCGGGCGCTAGCTCGGGCTGACCGGGTTCGACCCCGCCGGCTGGGCACAGACAGGTGCGGATTGACGAGGGGCAGACGCGGACAGAGGCCACACGGGCGCTGGCCGGCGTCCCCGAGGTCACTGGGCACTCGGGCGTGCTGCTGGGCACGCACCGTGGCCTACTGGGCTCAACAGACCCGCTAGGGGTCAGCATTAGACATGGCATGAGGCTCTGGCGCGAGACCTCGTGCGCTGGGGCTTGGCATGTCCCTGTCGGGCACCGTGCATGCTGTCTGGGCACTACTTGCGCCAATGCGGGGCACACGGTCACGCACTGGGCGCTGCGGGCGCTATTGCGTGCACGCGGGCTGTGCGTCGCGCCTACCGGGTGCGGGCACTGGATAAGGCTAGCCTCTGCAGGCATGGATAGGCACAGGACCAGGCACTGCCACACTACATGTGCGGCCAGTGACCAAGGCCGGCCCTTACCGGACCTCCGGCGACTTTCGGTGACATGCATAACATCACATCTCAATATGATAAAATAGCCACAAAAATGCTAAGGGGCACTAGTAGACCCCGGGTCTACTTGCATGTTGCTCGGTAGGGCCTAAATGGCACGTTCGAGCACAAACTCACCGAACCAACTATAAACTCTTAAACATATGATCATGGCCAAGTGTTTAGCATCACAAATAGTGGCTAAAGAGGCTGGAATGGTAGCTAAAACTAACATGCATGATGAGGTGGCTCGGGAGGGCCGATAAGGCTCGTGGCTACACCAAGTCACCGAACAAACATTCTCAACATATAAATTCACTTATGGCCGAATATTTACATCAAAAATGATGACTATAACGGCTGAAACATGGGTCATAACTTGCATGCATGGTACTAAGGCTCGGGGGTCTAAAATAGCACATTTTCATGAACAAGATGATCGAACAAACAAACTCCAATCAGGCTCAAACTTTCACACCATCAATGATATAATATATTAGGGTGATTAAGCTATCAATTTCGAATTAGGCATGCTTGCAACTAAAAATCAATTTTTAAGGCCATTTATTTATTAAATTCGGAACTTGCATTTAAACACATGCATGGCTCAATTTTACTTCATGATAATTCCTATTTTATCATAAAATAGCTATGAGAGAAAGATAGTTTGGGCTAACCTTCACCGAAAATGAAAAATGGCTTGCTCGGGCTCGCACACGGCTTTAGGGAGTTAGGCTCGACATGGGGTGGAATTGGCTGCACTAAATGAGCTAAAAAGACTTAGAAAAATCTAAGAAACACTTAGAAGTTGCTAAGCCTTGTGAAAATATGGCTGGAATGGCTTGGAGCTCGTGAACTCCTCCGCCCGAGTGCCTCGCGCGCGAGAAGGCCAAGGTAAGCTAGCTCTCGATTTTTCTCTCAAATCCTCACAAAGTGTTCGAGCATATGAAGTGTAAAAGAGCTAAAAGGGCTGAAGAATGAGTCTTATGTAGGTGGTGGGGCAGATTGCTCACGGTGGAGTCAAAGGGAGACAAAATGGGTGGACTTCTCTTCACTCCATGAGCATGGGGAGTTGGGGCTGCATTGGGGATGACTTAGGTGGAGTTTGAGGAGGTTTTCAGAGCATCTTGGCAGGAGACAAAGGTCTGGTCGGGCAGGTGCATGAGTGGGGGACAAAGATTCCACTAATGAATAAAATATTCACATGCACATGCACCCACTTTGGCTAAGGACTAATTAGCTTTCCTTAATACTTTGTTAGGGCCATTTTAGCTTAAAATGATCCTCATTAAGTCCCCTAAACACGCAAGTCTTGGGTCATGAAGGAATTGGGCCGGAATTTCAAGATTTGGGCTCAAGAAGTTAGACTGCCACGCTGCCGCGCTGGGCCTGGGCGCGGCCTACTGGGCGGCACGGGCTGGGCGTGGCCTGCTGGGCTGGGCGCGGGTCTTCATGGGCTGCTTGCGTGCATGATGCTTGGGCCGAGTATAATGCATCTTTTTGTGATCCAAGGACTTTGAAAAATGTCAAAGATGATCCAAACACTTAACCAAGCATTTGGCATGGCTCGGCTCGGACCTTGGGCGCGGGAAGGCTCGAGGATAAATGTGTAGGGCTCGGATGCTTTAAGACTTGAACTTTGATATCTCAATACACTTAGAAAATATTCTAAGTATCAAGATAACAAGGCTCGGCTATGCTCGGGAATGACTATAAAAATGACTCAGAACGAACTAGGGTTCAAGGCCAATAATTTCTAAAATTGATTAGATATAACTTATCAACCCAAATTAGTGGATTGATCTTGATCTTAACTTGAAATAGAATTTTCCAAAGAATGATCTATCAAACTTAGGAAATAATTGAGCATTTAGCATATAAAATATAACTCGGAATTTTTGAAAATTATGAATTTCACTTATAGTCGAGCAGTGGAACCGTTCTTAAGATTATTACTGATTCGGGGCGTTACAACTCTTGTCGATGGTCAAGATCGATTGACACTATTTTGTGACATATGGAGTCTCTTAACATTCTTTTCTAGGAGGAATGTTAATTGTTTGAATATTTGGGTGAAATGTTGCTGTTATTGTGGTGTATATGGATATATATGTTTGGAATTATTTAAGTGACTAACAAAATACAGAAAATGAGGTGTACGTGGAGCCTTGAACATGAATCTGGCATGACTAAGGCCTTCGGGCTGGCCAGTCTCGGGGCGTCATGACTAAGGAGCTCGATATTGGGAGTAACTCATTTGAGTTTTTGTTTGGTGCATTCGTTTAATGATTGTTTGTAGCTGCAGAGTATGGTTTGTTGTAATTGTTTGTTGAATTCATGGGTTTGTGAAATTCTGGTCGACTGTACATTAGAGTGGGTGTTTATGCGATTTCATATCGTGGTAGAGACTTGCATGTAGATTGAGGTGTGGTATAAATGAATGTGGACCAATGTGATTGCTTTTATTTATTCGTCTTTTGTTATTATTGCTATCGGGATTGCAAATTGGACGATGTGGATAAAACGCGACTAATGGAATCTGTTGAATTCTTGCTGAGGAAAATGCATGAGCAGGTGAACTGGATATTGGTTATGGTGAGGAGTGGAACCGTGGAGCAAACAACAACTCAGGTCGTCGTGTATAGATAGGAAAGGGAGGTCAAAAAAAAAATGATTGATTTTGTTTATTTTTATATCTTGTTGGATATAACTATGCATTTGATGGGACTAACGAAATGATCAATTACTATTCTATCTTGTGGTGTTTGGTGTGTTTTCTTGTCGACCTCAGTGGCAGGTCGAAGTGTTCGAGCAGTTCGGAAGAAAAAAATTCACCATGACTAAGGCCTCCGGGCTGGGTGGTCACATGTAACGACCACTCCTTCGAGGGTGGACATGTGTTCGAAGACAAAAAATCCACCATGACTAAAGCCTCCGGGCTGGGTAGTCGCATGTAACGACCACTCCTTCGAGGGTGGACATGTGTTCGAAGACAAAAAATCCACCATGACTAAGGCCTCCGGGCTGGGTGGTCACATGTAACGACCACTCCTTCGAGGGTGGACATGTGTTCGAAGACAAAAAATCCACCATGACTAAGGCCTCCGGGCTGGGTGGTCGCATGTAACGACCACTCCTTCGAGGGTGGACATGTGTTCGAAGACAAAAAATCCACCATGACTAAGGCCTCCGGGCTGGGTGGTCGCATGTAACGACCACTCCTTCGAGGGTGGACATGTGTTCGAAGACAAAAGATCCACCATGACTAAGGCCTCCGGGCTGGGTGGTCATATGTAACGACCACTACTTTGAGGGTGGACATGTGTTCGAAGAAGACCATGACTAAGGCCTCTGGGCTAGGTGGTCGCATGTAACGACCACTCCTTTGAGGGTGGACATGTGTTCGAAGACAAAAAATCCACCATGACTAAGGCCTCCGGGCTGGGTGGTCACATGTAACGACCACTCCTTCGAGGGTGGACATGCGTTCGAAGACAAAAAAATCCACCATGATTAAGGCCTCCTGGCTGGGTGATCACATGTATCGACCACTCCGTCGAGGGTGGACATGTGTTCGAAGAAAAAAATCCACCATGACTAAGGCCTTCGGGCTGGGTGGTCGATCCTAGTATTGGGCCGGTGAAGACATGGAGCCTATTGGAGACCTCGGAGGCAGGTCAATGATTTCTACTTGGTTTCTATTTGGTTTCTATTTTGTCATATTTATGTCTCTGACCTCAGTGGCGGATTGAGGAAGTTCATTTTGAGAAACTCAGGGAGTTTATTTGCAGACCTCGGTGGTAAGTCGATGATCTTTATTTGATTTTGGTTATGTCGAATTTATTTTTCGACCTCAGTGGCGAGTCAAGGAAGTTCACTTCGAGCAACTCAGGGAGTGTATTTGCAGACCTCAGTGGTCGGTCAATGATCTTTATTTGATTTTGGTTATGTCGAATTTATTTTTCGACCTCAGTGGCAAGTCGAGGAAGTTCATTTCGAGCAACTCAGGAGTGTATATGCAGACCTCGGTGGTAGGTTCATGATCTTTATTTGATTTTGGTTATGTCGAATTTATTTTTCGACCTCCGTGGTAGGTCGAGGGAGTTCACTCGAAGCAGTTCACGGAGTCAGGTTATTCAAGTTGATGATTTTATTTGGTTTTGTTGAATTCGGTTTTCGACTTCGGTGTGGTGTCAGGACATTCAATTTTCGAGAGGATAAATAGCAGGGTTGAATTTCAAATTTTGAACTGAGGGGGCGATGATAGGATGAGGTGGTAGGAAAGGTTTATCTTTGAATGAAGATAGCTCGAACATGGTGGTCGAGAAACAATAGACGTGAATTCAAATTTTCAAATTCAAGACTTCGTGAAGAGATCGAGAAAATCCACCAAAGTAAGCAGATCGGGAGATAGCAAAGGAAAGTCGACATTGCTAAATGAGGAGCATAGAAATCCGCTCTAAGAATCAAAGTTCGACTCCAGTGGCGGGACTCTCAGTTTTCGACCTGAGTGGTCGTTCGGCTTTTGGTGTTTGACCCCAGTGGCGGTCATTCGATTTTCGACCTCAGTGGTCGTTCAGCTTCCAGTGTTCGACCCCAGTGGTGGGTCTCTCGGTATTCCACCCCAGTGGCAGGTAACTCGGTTTTCGACCTCAGTGGTCGTTCAGCTTTTGGTGTTCGACCCCAGTGGCGGGTCTCTCGGTTTTTTACCTCAGTGGTCGTTCAGCTTTCGGTGTTTGACCTCAGTAGCGGGTCTCTCGATTTTCGACCTATGTAGTCGTTCGACTTTTGGTGTTCGACCCCAGTGGCGGGTCATTCGGTTTTCGACCTCAGTGGTCATTCAGCTTTCAGTGTTCGACCCCAGCGGCGGGTCTTTCAGTTTTTGACCTTAGTAGTCATTCGGTGTTCATTTGGGGTCCCGATGCTCATTTGGAGGTTTGGTGACTATTTAGTGGTCAATGATTTATTCAAATTATAACCTCAGTGGCAGGTTGACGGAAACAGCCTGAAAAGGAATTTCACTCTTGGATCGAGTCATGCTTACTCGACCAGAGTGGGGGGACTAAATGATATAGGATATTATACTAGACCGGGTTTAATGGATGAAAAGGGAATATATTGAAGAAATAAGCCTACACAAGGCCATGACACGTGGCGTGATGCTATTGGACAAGCCCAACTTGGGCCATAAGGTACACTCCCCCTATAAAAGGGGGCTAAGGTATCTCATTCTCTCTACATTCATTACTATACACTTGAGATTTGGAGTTTTTGGAGTGATTCTGACTTGAGCGTCGGAGGCCCAACGTCCGAACCCCTCCCGGCGTTGGGTTCTTGCAGGTTTGGTGACCGTTCGAGTTGAACGAGCCCGAATGAAATCTTATTCACTTCATATACGCAAGTACCTATACCAAAGTAATTCGGGATGGGAATATTGGTCTACGGTGAAACATATACTCAAGTACCTAAGAAGGACTGAGGAGTACATGTTAGTTTACCGTGCAGACAACTTATTACCTCTGGGTTACAGTGATTTCGATTTCTAGTCAGATAGGGATGACAGTAAGTCAACCTCAGGATATGTGTTTACCTTGCAAGGTGGAACCATTTCATGGAGGAGTGCTAAGCAAAAATACGTGGCAGACTCCACCATGGAAGCCGGGTACATAGCAGCCTCAGAGGCAACGAAAGAGGCAGTTTATATATTGAATAACGGAAAGTCTGGCAGACTCCACCATGGAGTGCTAAGAAGAAATACGTGGCAGACTCCACCATGGAGTCAGGTGCATCGCGATAGGATCGACATAGGTCTTTAGAATAACGGACTGATAGGACTATACTGTAAAAGCAAAAGCTTTAAGTATAGGTGGGAGATTGTTAGTGTTATATATTGAAAGTTTGGCTTTGAATGATATTACTCTTTTACCCTTTATGAATGAGAACCATGTTAGATTAAACAAGTTCTATGGTCTGTTGTTTTGCAGTTAGATAGAATGGGTTGTCATCGGGCGAACAGAAGATCATTCTATCATTGACTTGCAAAATAAGAATTGTGGTTCACAACCTAGATGAAAATGAACACCGCATTCGAACGGTTGTAGTGTCAACAGTACAGTTGGTCTTGACTGATTAGTTGGACTAGCGCATTTATATATTGAACAGGATCCCAGAGAGGAGAAGTTCGTTTTATACTGATCGTCATAAACGAACTAGGGCTCGATTAATTACTGCGTTCTCTTAACACGTAAGATATTAAACATGCATATATATGCAGTACATATTACTTTGATTCACTTGGGTTAGTTTGATGATGTCCCTGAAGTGAGTTCATGAAGGATTGTTATGCTAAACCCTATAGGTGGCATAATAATAACGTGATGAACGAGCGCTAGCTTCGGTGAAATAATAATATATTAATTAATTCTTGATTTTCAGTAATCGAATTAATTAATGGACATTATATCTTAAACGTAGGGAGGTAAACCAGGTAATTATAATTGGAGTCTCAAATGTAATTTGGGCTAAGAAAAAGGGAGTGCAATAATATTATGTTATTGGCCCATAATATTATATAATTAATTAGAAAAGTGGGTCTGGCCTATAGTTAGTCTAATTAATTATGAAGTACTATTTCTGTAACGCCCCGTTTTATTTTTAAAGAATTTATCGAATTAATTAATAAAAAATCAGAGTTTTTTTTTTTAAAATCCAATTTAAAACATTTGTCGAGAAACGGGCGCTACTTACTAACAACAACAAACAACACACATCCAACAATTCAAGGAACCTACACAGGCTCGAGCTAACGATATAACAAATCCCATAAAACATAAGTCTCAAAAACCATTTCAAAAGGTCTAGCATTATTCAAGGTTTAACCAACTTAACATAGTTCGAAAAGTGAAAGTAGTAAACAAATAATCCAAGTGCAATAGCAAATAAATAAATATCCAGTTTATACGGAAGCATAGGTTTTCAACACATAATGACCACCATCTCGCTCGTCCTACGCCACCGCCTCCAGCTCGTCTCAACCTAAAACAAAGGAAGAGAGAAAAACAACAAGAAAATAATGGCGGTGAGCATAACTAACAAGCTCACCATTATCGCATAGTATATCTCGCATAACATTTTAAACCATCATAACCATAGTATTCAATATGCATAGAATCCAACAGTCTAACTCCCCACTTGGCCCTATCGCAAACCTCCTATGTACATACAACAACCTTCCGATCACACACGGCAAGGAAGTAACTGGAAACCTTCCCATCACCGAATGGCTACGGGCCTGGGATCCTTTCCAGGAGACAGTAGAGATGTTTTTCCCATTCACGAATATCATACGGACCTGGGCGTCACCTCTCCGAATCTACGGGCCGATGACCTCTCACTGTTTATGCATTCCTCAAAGGCACTAACATACGGGACACTTAGACTAGGGTTCTCACGCATACATCATTTTTCAAAACAAAGCATTTATACGAAATATTAAGTGCGATAAATATGGAATACATCATAAATGTACCCACCTGATAGCAGCTACAGTTCAAACCACAAATCTCGAGACGAGGCGAGGTTCAACACCTCTCGACACCTACATTAAGTCCAGATACTAAAGTCAACACTTTAATCTAGACCTATGTAGCAATTTCACAAGTTGACTTAGCCGAACTCGGTTCGACCAAGTGGTTCGTGACGTTCTGTGGATATGGGAACACTAAGACTTAGACTCGATCAAACCACACATTCAGTTTCACATAATCACCAATGAATGCCAATCAAACAGGTCACAAATAAACACGTAGCACATTTAGTCAACAACACTTAACAACTTCCAGTTTAGCTAAACAATTTCTCAAATTCCCACTTGAACTTGAAGGCATATCAAACTTATGAGTCAGGCTCTGAAAATTTTACACAAAATTCACATCCTAGTTTTAAGAAATATGGCCAAGTTTCAGCTTTCCACTCATTGTACATGATTTTATAAAATTCAGACAAGTTTTTCAACAAAAACGAGTTTAAATTAAAAGCACATGATAATGGATGATTCAGGCCACGAAATTTTTATCTAAAATTTTAAGGCATAGGAACAGCAACATATAAAAATACCAGGCTTTAACACTCAGCAAGTGATTTTATAAAATTAAAACAACATTCAGCCAAGTATTGCACTTATAACAGAACCGACCTAAAATGAATTCCACAATTTCTAAACTTTTTACAACATGTTGAACATTACATAATAATTAGCGCCACAAATTTTCAGAATTTTTCAGCTTCAGCACAATTTATAACAATTAAAACAAAATTGGGCAGAAACACCAAATAAATCATTAACTCTATCAAACCCAGTTCAAAAATTCTAAAATATTTGTACAACATATAAACATGCTTGAGACACAAAATATTTGAAAATCAGCAAGAAAAAAACACTACACAATTACTTATGAATTTTACAAGAAACTGAACAGAATTAGAATTAATTTTTAAAAATAGCTAAACACCTTTAAAAATCATGAAAATTTTACAGCAGCTACATATTCATCAAACACAGCTGCTCCTAAAATTTCAAGGAAATCGAACGAGTATTCGATTTATAATGAATTTTTCAATCTAAACAACAATTATAACTTTCGAAAAATCATAACTATCAATCTACAAGTCCGATCGACACAAGGTCAGCGCCATTGTGTTCGTAAAAATCCTAGGTTCCTAAATCCACAGCAACTATTCACTTATGATGAGTTCTCGTTCGATTCGTACGAATCGACGAGTTTCACATAAAATCACGAATATATTTACACAACGAACAACTCAAACACGCATATAATAATTCAACGAACACGAAATACCCGCATGATCACGACACAATTCACGTATAATTAAAACGAGAAGTCAAGACTCGATACCGTTCTCGGGAAACGAGCGAGAAGGTTCGAACGAGAGAAGACGGCTCGACAGGGCTCGACGGCTTCGCGCGGCTAGCCGAGAAGAGAGCTGCGGTGGTCCTTCACGATTGCGGGGTTGCAGCGATGGCCGAGACGTCCAGTCGGAAATGCTGTTGCGGAGGAGGAGACTCGCCGGAATTTGCTGAAGCTCGCCGGAATTTGCAGAGCTCGTCGAGGAGCAGCGGCTCGCCGGGGGAAGAGCTCGGCGTCGGGCTTCGCAGCGGAGGATGAACTCACAAGCATGCGACGATGGTGGCCGCCGGAAGTTGCAACGACGGCGAGTTGCAGCAGGGGCGTAGGTCACCGAGTCTTTGCGTGCTGGAGCAGCAGCGACGGCGGGTTGCTCACGGGTTCCTGCTCGTGGTGGTGCGCTGACGAAGAGGAGGGAGGGTGAGAGGCGACGGGGCTTGCTGTGTCGTCGGAAATTGCAGATCCGCCGGGAAACTCATGAACAGCGGGCAAGGAAGGCTTCTCGCGGTGTCATGCGGTGGAGAAGACGATCACCGCGGCTCGCCGGAAAAACAGAAATCGAAAGAAAAAGAAAAGGAAGATGGGGACGATGATGGTTGATCGATGCGAGAGGGTAAGAGAGAGCGAGAGGATTGAGCGCTGAGGGAGAAGATAGTGATGGCTGCGGGATCGATTTTTTTTTTTTCAACGTGAGAGAGGAAGAAAAAAATATAACATAAGATTAGGTTAAAAGAAATATAGTCTTGATCCTCAAGACAATTCACACACAAGTACACGCACGCAGATTAGGCCAGTTTGTGACATTAAATCGACTCACGGGCTCAATTTCGGTTTACGCGAATATTCTCGGGCTTGATAAAATCGCACGTTAATATATTCGACACTCGGCCAGATTCAATCATACGAAAATAAATCCAGCTCTCGGGCTCGGATTCTCCGATTACAAATTTCGACAGTTCCAATCGATCGCACGATAAATAAACAAAACTCCGGACAATATAAATTAAATACGCACATTGATTTAAAATACTAATATTATTAATCAAAATATACAATTAACAGTTAATTAGAAATTAGATATATAACATTTAGACATTCAAATTGACAAGCAATAATTAGTATATCACAATAATAATAATAATAATAATAATAATACTTCAAATAACCACAAATAAATGGGGCATTACAGTCTAGCCTCCTTAAACGATTTCCGTCCCCGGAAATCAAAGAAAAATCATCCCAACAGGACAACTGACACAAGAGAGAAGCTCAAACCACTCAACTCGGATGCTCCGTCCGAACCTTCCCACTCTACCAAGTCACACCGCACTAGCCATGGTTACCCTGCCGGACTTTGACGAGTACCTCTTCCGGACTCTCCCTGCTGGATTCGTCAATCCAGTAGGTCACCGGTACCTCATCAAAGGTAAGTTTCTGCCCACATGCAGCTCGTCAAAGATCGCCTCGTGCCTAGAGTCGCGCACCTGTCCCCTCTCCACGAGGCACTGAACAGGTCGTGCACTCTTGCAAGCTCCGGTGATGGGGTCAACCGTCAGGCTAAGACGCCGACTCGGTCGAGAATCACGAAAGGACCAACAAATGTGGCTGATACTTCCTCTCTTCCCAGAACTCGAGGCGTACGACGCCTCTTTCCGTACTCAGAACCTCGTACGGTACCATCAAGATCGTCGCTTATTAGCCATCGCTATAAGCGCCCTTTCATATGGTACGAAATTCCACACGACACACCCATCGAGTACACCAGACTCAGACCAGTCTCTCAAGGTCTCGACAGCATGTCCTAAACGCATAATTATCTGGATTTCTACGCGGTGCCAAGTTCAGTCTCGTGCCTGGTCACGTTGACAACTTGCCCACGATCCCGATGTGATCCGTGCGTTCGTATCAAACAGGCTGCCACGGAATCTCATACAAAAGGCTAACAAAGCAACAACCACACCACAAACTCAACACTGATACCTACAGAAGTCACGGTCCTGCTCGATACCGCTGACAAAGCCTCATTCCTTGCCGACACGAGTAACAACTCGTATGCGGTTTAGGAAGTATCGACTAGACATTCGAAAACAACCACTATCGCAGAAACTGGCTCTCAAATAGGGATGCTCGGCGATCCCATTATAACGATCTAAAAGGACATAGCCAGTCCGAGGTTAATGCATTGTCACCCGAGAGATGTCATACACACTGGCGCTGCATAAGCGGGGCGCTGGGACGTGTGCCTACATCTGTTCGGAGAACAGCTGCAAGGTCAAGGTTTCGGCCACACACTGGCTTGGGGAGCTCCTGCGTTCGGTGATAGTGGCTGCAGCTCGCGTGCGAGTCAACGATCGGCCCTGCAGTGTCTCACGTTTCTCAGCACGGGCTTGCGTGCTCGACCACTACTTCGCGTGACTACACCCAGTCAGCGTCGGCGTTCGGTTCGAGGTACAATAAGGATTACTCTAATTCAAGACTCGCACTATCTGAGGTAACCCGAAAGGAAAGGTTTTCACAAAACCGACAAACATTAGGATATAACAAAGACATCATCCCCCAGCATTTACGTATCGACAAACTCGAATGGTTCAGGGTTTCCAGATCATCACATCTAAAGAAAACGAATATCGGCATCCTCAGCTAGGAATCATCCTCAACTCAGCGGTCATTGTCGAATAATGAAGATGATCAGCTCGCATGACTCTTCCGACTAATAGTGTCGGCCGTCACGTCAGCTCTATCTCCGGTAGCTAATCGTGCCGGCAGTCCTAAACGAGCTCAATTTCTACGCTGCTAAGATTTTCACGTTCCTGGATCTCTTTACAAAGCCTCCTTGGTTGATTCGTCACGATCACGCCTCAAACATATGACATCAACGATAAAAGCACGATAGACCGATCTGGGTATGAATGGAGTACCCATACCGAATGGCATCACCACAAACGAAAGAACGATATAAGACAAGCAGAAAAACGAACATACTCGTCTGAATCAATATACCAGGTTGCAAGTCTTGAAGTGGAAACTTCAAACGAACCAAAAACAAGAGTTTTCAAAGGATAGCCAAAATTCAAAGAAATATAAAGGGCCACCCTCGAAAGAAGAAGAACGGGAGTTTCGAAGAATTCACGATGGACACAACACAAAAATGAAAACGGCTCTGCATCAGGCTCGACTACCCTCCTTAAAAGATTTTCACGTACACCACTTTGGTTCATAGTTAAAACAAATCGCGAAAGAAAATTGATCGCCATCTATATCGAAGATAAGGTATTCTCAAGCTAACTTATGCCTCGACTTGGCAAACATTATGACAGATAGGGCCTCAAAACATCGGGAAAAGAAAATTTGAAAGAAACTGCTCAAGACACACAAAGCAAATGAAAACAGGCACAATGGATATCGAAGACATTCCGGATATGGTACCTGCGTTGTTGGCTGCCTCGTCGTGGGTGATGGTGTAGACGCGGGCATGGCCTCCTGTCCCTTGCTGGTAAGGCGGGGGCTGTCTGGGCTGTTGCTGCTGCTGATGCTGATTCGGCCTTCGCGGTTCTGGGCAGTGACGGGAGTAATGACCCTTTCTCTGGCAGTTGAAGCAAGTTATGTCGACAGCTCGACACATGTTGATCTCGTGGACTCGTCCACATGCTCCACATGGTGGGGTCCCAACAGGAATTTGGTGGAGAGGCTGGACAAACTCTGCAGCAGGCTGCTGCTGAGGCTGGCGCGGGCTATGATTAGGGCGCTTGCCCTTCTTGCAGTTCGACTGATCATTCTTCCTCTTGCCAGAGCTAGAGGACGGGGGAGCTAAAGCATACGGAACCGGGTACGGATAAGGCTCCTGAGCAATGAGCGGCGGCTGATTAGGCAATGACGGGATGAGAGGAGGTACAGCCTGGGCAGGCTGAGCAGCATGATAAATAGAAGGAACAGGGTCTGACTGGATGAGTAAGCTCTCCACTCTGTGAGCCCGACTGACGGTGTCGGCATAAGACATCAGTCTGTGACTCCCAACTAGCTCACGAATTCTCGGATTCAGTCCTTTCAGAAATTCATTGGCTTTCTTCTCATCGGTGTTCACAGAATCAGCAACAAAGAGGCACATTCGGGTAAAAGTGCGGATGTAGTCGTCCACGCTAGTACTGCCCTGCTGAAGATGGTAGAACTCATGCTCCATGCGATCCCAAAAACTCTGGGGAAGGAACTTGCCACGAACCATTGCCTTCATCTGCTCTCAAGTGAGAGCATTGAGCTCAGCCTCTGGCCTCCGAGCCCAGTGGTCGACCCACCAGTCGGAAGCATCTGCCTTCATCTGGAAGGTGGCGAGGGCTACTCGCTGTCTATCGGGAAGAGGGAGCACAGCGAAGATCTTATCAAACTCCTTCATCCACTCAAGCACAGCAGTGGGGGCCTCACTCCCCGAGAAAGTGGGCGCATGCATGCCCTGAAACTGGACAATGAGTCGGGGAAGATCCATGGCCGGAGGGGCCTGCTGGTGAGGTGGGGTTTGTTGACGGTTGCGAGCATTGCGATTACGAGTGGCCATGGTTCTACATTGAACAAGCCGGAAAAATTTACCACCCAAAACAAAATTTAAAAAAATAAATAAGGAAGTCTAGAGTTCGCCATGAAACACTAGAGTTCGAAATCATTCAATGGTGGATAGACTCCACTCCCAGTTCCCATTGACCGGGTTCAACACGCGAATAATAGTTCTATCCACAATAGTCAAAGACTTCTGAATAATCCACACACCTGGGACTCCTTCGGTTGTCTGTTCACTTTACTTAAGCCTTCTCTTTCGAGATGGCTTACGAATGGTTCTCATTCCATGGTACTAAACAGAAACTTATAACGAGTGCACTGCTCTAGACCAAACTTAACTCGATAACACCCAACCAAACTCACAACAAAAACCAAAAACTCACAACAAAAATCTCTAAAGTCGGCATTTAACTCTACACCACTAGAGTTCAAGTCCGAATAAACGGAGGGTAAATTCCTAAGCCCCAATAAAAGAACAAAACATAATCACGATATCGACAATAAATCAAACAATAAAACTCATACCTTGAACTGGCGCGGCGAGACGAAGCGAGTGGTCAATGGTCATTAAACACTTAATCACATATGAACCAGTCTACAGAAAAGCAAGACTGGCTCTGATACCAAACTGTAACGCCCCGTTTTATTTTTAAGGAATTTATCGAATTAATTAATAAAAAATCAGAGTTTTTTTTTTAAAATCCAATTTAAAGCATTTGTCGAGAAACGGGCTCTACTTACTAACAACAACAAAGAACACGCATCCAACAACTCAAGGAACCTACACAGGCTCGAGCTAACGATATAACAAATGCCATAAAACATAAGTCTCAAAAACCATTTCAAAAGATCTAGCATTATTCAAGGTTTAACCAACTTAACATAGTTCGAAAAGTGAAAGTAGTAAACAAATAATCCAAGTGCAATAGCAAATAAATAAATATCGTGTTTATACGGAAGCATAGGTTCTCAACACATAATGACCACCATCTCGCTCGTCCTACGCCACCGCCTCCAGCTCGTCTCAACCTAAAACAAAGGAAGAGAGAAAAAAAACAAGAAAATAATGGGGGTAAGCATAACCAACAAGCTCACCATTATCGCACAGTATATCTCGCATAATATTTTAAACCATCATAACCATAGTATTCAGTATGCATAGAATCCAACAGTCTAACTCCCCACTTGGCCCTATCGCAAACCTCCTATGTACATACAACAACCTTCCGATCACACACGGCAAGGAAGTAACTGGAAACCTTCCCATCACCGAATGGCTACGGGCCTGGGATCCTTTCCAGGAGACAGTAGAGATGTTTTTCCCATTCACGAATATCATACGGACCTGGGCGTCACCTCTCCGAATCTACGGGCCGATGACCTCTCATTGTTTATGCATTCCTCAAAGGCACTAACATACGGGACACTTAGACTAGGGTTCTCACGCATACATCATTTTTCAAAACAAAGCATTTATACGAAATATTAAATGCGATAAATATGGAATACATCATAAATGTACCCACCTGATAGCAGCTACAGTTCAAACCACAAATATCGAGACGAGGCGAGGTTCAACACCTCTCGACACCTACATTAAGTCCAGATACTAAAGTCAACACTTTAATCTAGACCTATGTAGCAATTTCACAAATTGACTTAGCCGAACTCGGTTCGACCAAGTGGTTCGTGAAGTTCTGTGGATATGGGAATACTAGGACTTAGACTCGATCAAACCACACATTCAATTTCACATAATCACCAATGAATGCCAATCAAACAGGTCACAAATAAACACGTAGCACATTTAGTCAACAACACTTAACAACTTCCAGTTTAGCAAAACAATTTCTCAAATTCCCACTTGAACTTGAAGGCATATCAAACTTATGAGTCAGGCTCTGAAAATTTTACACAAAATTCACCTCCTAGTTTTAAGAAATATGGCCAAGTTTCAGCATCCCACTCATTGTACATGATTTTATAAAATTCAGACAAGTTTTTTAACAAAAACGAGTTTAAATTAAAAGCACATGATAATGGATGATTCAGGCCACGAAATTTTTATCTTAAATTTTAAGGCATAGGAACAGCAACCTATAAAAATACCAGGCTTTAACACTCAGCAAGTGATTTTATAAAATTAAAACAACATTCAGCCAAGTATTGCACTTATAACAGAACCGAACTCAAATGAATTCCATAATTTATAAACTTTTTACAGGATGCTTTACATTACATAATAAGCAGCTCCACAAATTTTCAGAATTTTTCAGCTTCAGCACAATTTATAACAATGAAAACAAAATTGGGCAGAAACACCAAATAAATCATTAACTCTATCAAACCCAGTTCAAAAATTATAAAATTTTTATAAAACATATAATCATGCCTGAGACACAACATATTCGAAAATCAGCCAGAAAATAATACTACACAATTACTTATGAATTTTATAAGAAACTGAACAAAATTCGAATTAATTTTTAAAAATAGCTAAACACCTTTAAAAATCATGAAAAGTTTACAGCAGCTACATATTCATCAAACACAGCTTCTCCTAAAATTTCAAGGAAATCGGACCAGTATTCGATTTATAATGAATTTTTCAATCTAAACAGCAATTATAACTTTCGAAAAATCATAACTATCAATCTACAAGTCCGATCGACACAAGGTCAGTGCCATTGTGTTCGTAAAATTCCTATGTTCCTAAATCCACAGCAACTATTCACTTATGACGAGTTCTCGTTTGATTCGTACGAATCGACGAGTTTCACATAAAATCACGAATATATTTACACAACGAACAACTCAAACACGCATATAATAATTCAACGAACACGAAATACCAGCATGATCACGACACAATTCACGTATAATTAAAACGAGAAGTCGAGACTCGATACCGTTCTCGGAAAACGAGCGAGAAGGTTCGAACGAGAGAAGACGGCTCGACGGGGCTCGACGGCTTCGCGCGGCTCGCCGAGAAGAGAGTTGCGGTGGTCCTTCACGATTGCGGGGTTGCAGTGATGGCCGAGACGTCCAGTCGGAAGTGTTGTTGCGGAGGAGGAGACTCGCCGGAATTTGCAGAGCTCGTGGAGGAGCAGCGGCTCGCCGGGGGAAGAGCTCGGCGTCGGGCTTCGCAGCGGAGGATGAACGCACGAGCAGGCGACGATGGTGGCCGCCGAAAGTTGCAACGACGGCGAGTTGCAGCAGGGGCGAGGGTCACCGGGTCTTTGCGTGGTGGAGCAGCAGCGACGGCGGGTTGCTCACGGGTTCCTGCTCGTGGTGGCACGCCGACGAAGAGGAGGGAGGGTGAGAGGCGACGTGGCTTGCTGTGTCGTCGGAAATTGCAAATCCGCCGAGAAACTCACGAACAGCGGACAAGGAAGGCTTCTCGCAGTGTCGTGCAGTGGAGAAGACGATCACCGCGGCTCGCCGGAAAAACATAAATTGAAAGAAAAAGAAAAGAAAGATGGGGACGATGATGGTCGATCGATGCGAGAGGGTAAGAGAGAGCGAGAGGATTGAGCGCTGAGGGAGAAGATAGTGATGGCTGCGGGATCGATTTTTTTTTTTTCAACGTGAGAGAGGAAGAAAAAAATATAACATAAGATTAGGTTAAATAAATATAGTCTTGATCCTCAAGACAATTCACACACAAGTACACGCACGCAGATTAGGGAGAGGACAATCGGGCTGGGTTCCGAGCTAGATGGGCCAGTTTGTGACATTAAATCGACTCACGGGCTCAATTTCGGTTTACGCGAATATTCTCGGGCTTGATAAAATCGCACGTCAGTATATTCGGCACTCGGCCCGATTCAATCATACGAAAATAAATCCAGCTCTCGGGCTCGGATTCTTCGATTACAAATTTCGACAGTTCCAATCGATCGCACGATAAATAAACAAAACTCCGGACAATATAAATTAAATACGCACATTGATTTAAAATACTAATATTATTAATCAAAATATACAATTAGCAGTTAATTGGCAATTAGACATATAACATTTAGACATTCAAATTGACAAGCAATAATTAATATATCACAATAATACTCTCTCTCTCTCTCTCTCTCTCTCTCTCTCTCTCTCTCTCTCTCTCTCTCTCTCTCAGTTCTCATTCGAGTTTTATCTTCTTCTCGTTATTCCACCGATACGAGTTAAAGAGGTTTGTGAGTAATACAGTCGAAGATCTAACGGCATTCGAGACCCGGTGATCTTCCACAGCAGTCGATGAACCACGACCGAAGGCCGAGGATCGCCGACCCTAGCCGTTGGACAGCCACTGTAAGCCAATCGCCGTCGATCGGAAGCTCGATGCAATCGAACCGGCGTGACACGACCGGTGCCTGACGACCCACACGACCTGATCGCAAACCCGAGACGTTCCATTCGTGATCCCGACCTGTTTATGTGCTGTTTTAGGTCATTCAGAATCCATCAGATTCAGAAAGTTTAAAGCCGTAAGTTTTCTGCATCAAACCTTTAGATCTGTTGTGCATAGGTTTAGTTTGTTGTTGAATTCGTAACTTGTACATAAGGAGATCCTCATAGATCCCAACAAATACCTCAATCATGTAAGGCGAAAAGGACCCTTAAATTCTAAGATTTTTATAAAGTCACATATAACTCGAAAGAGGCTGAAACTTAGCAGTATAATTGCCAACAGACTCAAGTATTTCCAGTTAAATTCTTAGGTCAAAAGCATAACAATAGGCATGCCAACTCTAAAGCTAAACATCACATAAGAACATGATCTTGACACCTTCAGCTTCAAGAATTTCTATAAAATTCTATACTTAACATATGAGGCTGAAAATTTACAGGCACAATAAAAACTCACGCAGGACATAAAAATTAAACAATATCATGAGTGCAGCCTGAGAAAAATCAAAACCAATTGCAGTCTGACATGCTGAGTCTCAAACATTTTTATCTCACTCCAATCACATCATAAGAGGTTGAAATTTGATAAACATACTCACAAAACATATAAGAAGTCTTCATAAAAATCTTAGATGGATATCATAATCATAGGCCGAGATATATCAATCCAAAATTGCAGCTATAACATGAGATTCGAATCGAATTAACACATCTGACTTCAAAATGTTCTACAGCATGCTATACTCATCAAAATAACCCAGAATTGACATGCTCAATTTCAACCCATACAAAACATAGCATGCAAAAGTTCAGGTCGAATGGACATGTATAGCTACGGCAAATCTCGAATCAAAGTTGCTGCAGAAACAGGGATTCAAAATATTCAAACTTTCAAATCTAAAGGCTTGCTTTGAAATACTCAATAGCTGAAATTAAACCACATAAAAGCACATCTAATAACACATATTCTTAGCCAAAAATCAAGGGCTTAAGGGCTCTGCTGGTTACCTTTCTTCAGTTTCAAACAACAAAAATAAGGCTCGGATGGACTAAGGCACGATTATCGATTTTTGCTGGAAATTAGGCTCGACTTCCAGTGAACTAATCTCGGTTTCAAATGGTCGGCAAACCTCAGGTACTCCTCAAAACACCATGGTTGCCCAAACTCCTTGGCTCGCTCGTTGGGGCTCGCATGGTCACTGGCGCGTGGTGAATGGCTGATGTGGCTTGTTGCGGTGAATTGATGAAGGGCTGGGTTATTTTCTAGGCCTTTTCTTCTAAATTCAAAAGGAACAAATAAGGGGACTGCTACTGGAAAGAGCCTTTAAATAGCTCTCTCTTAGTATTGATCAAAGTTCAAACATGTGGGAGAGTTGCGTGGGGGAGTGTTGCCGAGATGGAAGGAAGTTGTTGAGGACTTAGTCCTCCTCATGTGGCTGGCGGCTGGAGCATGGTGCTGAGGATTTAGGTCTTCCTTGAGGGCCCTAAAAGATAGGAAATTTGGTTGTGCTCTTGGGGGACTAGTTCCACGCATGGGGCGTGCTCGATTGAAGGTTAGGCGAGGGGCTCAGGTTTTGCTATAGGGCCGATCATATGATGAAAATATCAGCAACATGATACACATACATACATAACATAAATAATTCTAAGGCATATAGTTGAAATTAAGGCACATTATGTCATTCAAAACAAACACACATATAATCATATAATTAGAGAAATTCACTTAGGCTAATAAATCATTAAATAGGCAATTAATTCACATAATCACATAATTTAATTATGCAACTAATTCACATAATCACATAATTCAATTAGGCAACTAATTCACATAATCACATAATTCAATTAGACAATTAATTCACATACTCACATAATTCAAATAAGTAAATATTTACAATTAAGTACAAATAAACACTTAGCATACAAGGCACAAAAGAAATAATAAGAACCGAGATTAAGTTAAGTCGTGCAATGCGAATGATATGCTTTAATAAAATAAAACGGTGCGTTACAACCTAACCTCTTTAAACTATTTTCGTCCTCGGAAATTACAAAGTACTATAATACAAAGAGAGAACTCAAAATACAAAGTTTGGATATTAAATTCGAATCTCTGTCTCTCCCAAGTCACCTGATCCTGGCCGTTGCGGTTCCACTAAACTTTAACGAGCACTAACTTCGGGTTCCTCAAGTGGTGGACATTCCAGTCAACAACGACGATCGGTACCTCCTCGTACGTCAGGTTCTGCCCGATGTGAAACTCATCAAAGTTCCCTATATGCCCGGGATCATACACGTATCGTTGAATTTCGGCTGCAACTTCCCTTTCTTCCCGAAGCGAACCACACCCCACATCAGTGTGACCTTCAGGAATACCTTGTCTCCTGCCTCGAACTGCAAGTCTTTCCTATGCTTGTAAGCATAGGACTTAAGCCTATCCTGTGCTGCCTTGATCCTTGCTCGGATCTCCTCAACTTGCTCAAACATCTTCTTAATAAGCTCGGGATCGAGAATCTTCCTCTTAACAGTCTGCTTGCTTAACTCCGGGACGGGGAATGCTTTGCTCACCATGCTTCTGCTATGCACTCTGATATCTGGCTTACCTTCCAAAAACATGGATTCTACTCGAATGCTAAGGCTCTTTCTCGATGCTACTGCAAGATTCCTATCTTGTCAACTCGAGAAAACTTCACAAGCGGCAAAAGAATTTATCGTTCTGCTACTCGATGCAATTCTTTCACAGCGTCAGTCCTATGACTAGTAATGTCAAACACCACTAGCTACAGATGGTGATCTTGCTAACTCAGTTCTAATCGAGTAAACTTCTCGAATCAGCAGTTCTTGCTGAGGAAGCAATGGCTAGCTCATCCCGACCCTTCTAACTAAGAATGTCAGCCGCCACATTAGCCTTTTCCCGTATGGTAGCTAATCATGTCAGTAGTCCTAGACGAGTTCAAAACCACTTTCGATTTCGCTGTGAGAACTTAGCATAAAGCTCCTCTCGTTTGGGGGTCTCTAGCACAACCTGCGGATGCTCCTCCTGCGACTCGACGGGTCTGGAATAGACCAATACGTCATTGACAACCACGACGAATAATTTGTCCTCTGGAAATAAGCTTGCTATCCCCTACTTATAGACAAAGTCCTAATCCTCGGCTTGGGTACTTAGGGAACACACACTCCAAGAATTTTCAAATGAAGAAAAAAGACGAACAGAATACTGGGATGTCATTGAAAACACAATGTTTCTGAACAGAAGCAAACACAATGGTTCAGAACAGATGAAAACACAACGTTTCAAACTAGATTTCAAACCTAAAACAATCCAAGCAATAAAATAAAGAATAAGAGTTTACAAATAAACAAGACTAAATGACTTCTTCCACTGCTCTGAACCGACTCTATTTGCTCATTCTTCGAAAGGGTTAACCTCGTTCTGGGCTAGCATGAAGAAACACGCTCGGCCTCCTTGTCCCTACTGCTGCTGATGATTTTGACCATGCTCTGGGAAGTGATTCTCCATGTGTTCGGGCCTCCTGCAGATGTAGCAGACGTTCTTGCCTGCCAAGCTGTAACACCCCGCCTACTATTACTAAAATCAGAGTAAATTTTTCGCGTTTTAACTTTGGAAAACGCTTTATTGAATTTCGAAAAAAAAAAAAAAAAACTCTTAGTAACTTTTTTGAAAACACTTTATCTTTATCTTGCGGGATGCTACTATACTTTCTAGCTTTATCTCTTTATCTCTAGACATTTAGTACATGCAACCATATCAAATCCATTTGACTAGGGTACCATGGAGATGATGAAATTAAACATGCATAGTCTGACGTCTCATAATCTCAAATAAGTCTGAAAATGCGGAAGTTGGAATAGTTCGAAACAACATCAAAGATACTAGTTTAAAACATGTTCCATATACTACATGTCATGTTCAACAATATATCCTCACGCTTATGAACACCACCACAACTACTCATGCGCCACGCTGAACTCTGTCACCTGAAATATAGTTAGTGGGGGCGTGAGCAAAACCATTATGCTCCACAGAAACTAGCACTGAATACACATCTAATGTAATAACATATCATGACATCACCATATATGCAAGAACCTACTATGTTTGGCAGAAATGATATGATGATAATCATAACACTAAAGCATCGCGATCTAAACATACATATAATATGATAAAACATCACAACCTAAGCATGCATCTAGTATGATAACGCATCACATCCTGAGCATACATATAATATGATAAAACATCACATCCTGTGCATACATCTAATATGATAAAATGTCAGGGCATAAACATAAACAGGTAAACTAACTCTTGCTTTCACTCTTTAACTCCTGGACATGTCCGGTGCCCCACCAGAATATGGGCGAGAAGGACACTAGACCTTCACGCTTGTGATAACCAACTATAGGACCTAATCTGTAGGTCATTGCTTATGCTTAGGCAAAACTAACTCTTACGCACTTCTAAAGTTGGATCTTAACTCAAGCTCCGTTGGAGTTCTCAACTAGCGTTCAGAAAAATTTGCTAACCAAAGGATCTATTCTAGATCATTACCCTTGGCAAATACTCTTACATTCATCTAGAGTTAGAGCTTAACTCAGAGTTGTACTAAAGCCCTTGATTCTAACGGAAGTTTGAAACACTTGGCCATAAAGGAAGCTATCTCTAGGTCGATGCCCCTAGGAGAAGAAATATTCTAACATCATCTGGACTTAAAACTTAATTCAAAGTTGTACTAAGGTTCTTAATTCACGTAACTCAAAGCTTCACTAGAGTTCTTATTTCAACTTAACTAGCATTCGGATCACTTAACTAGAAAGGACCTACTCGCTAGGTTGTTTCCCCATATTCAGGCAAACTAACTCTTACATACATACCTCAGCCAGAATAATGCGATTATAGAAATTGTAGCACCCAGTACGCGCCCCCCTCCCCGATACGCGAATACAAATGCTTGAACTAGAATGTTGTGTAGCGGGCGGAAGCTCAACTCTCCTTAAGCTACAAAAGTATTTAAGCGAATATATTCTAAGTATTCAACTCAACTCGAAATAACTTGATCTTTAATAACTGATTTAACTAGGTTTCTTCGCTCGATTTTAAAATCATTTAATACTCATTATCTGGTTTAACTCTATCGGCTTGCCGAATTCATGAAATTTATGAGCAAAGTTAAACAATTTATTATCTTTTGTATTGAGGCTGTCTAGGGTTCTCGAAAAAATTCTAAGTCCGAAGCTAATATCTAACTTCATCTGGAATTAATACCTGACTTGGTTCGGACAAATAGTTAAATCTTGGTTCACGCTCAAATTGATATTCCGAACTAAAAACTCCCGAACTGTCCGAATTTCCCGGGCTGATTCGGCTGAACTGGAAACATCTCGAACCGTCTAGACTGCCCATACTGGTTTCGCTGGACTGAACCGGTGGCTTGCTCAGAACTGGCCGGTCATTCGTTCGCTAGGTGCATCTTGGCTCAACCCTGGTCCGGGTTCGGCGTAGCAACTCACGGGCACGCACGAACACGGCTGACACAGCTTCACCGACGCACGGGCTTAAATGGTGCCACGGCCACTGGCGTAGGGGGCGCTTGGACCATGGCTAATGGAAACAGCATGTTGATGGGTAGTTTGATCAGATGTACGGGCGTTGGGAAGAGCGCAGGGGCGCGACTCGGTCGGACTCGGTACACGGACACGCACTCGATGGCTCGACTCCAACAATAAGACGAGAGTGGGACATGTATGGGTCGTTGATACGCATTGTAGATGCGTGTTAATGCACGCCGGTTAGGTGGCTATGCTTATTGCTACGAGGCATACGACCTCGGTAGCCTTCTTAGGCTCGGTTGTGGTCTCGTCAGCGACTTGTCGGTCGTCCGACCATATCTCTGACAACGGAAGGACTCATTAGTAATCCTATGACGTCTAAAGTCATTTATATACTACTAGAGTTCGGGCAATTATGCTCGGATCTAGAAATTACTCGGTGTCGGAAATGGGCAAAACTAGGGTTCTAGTTCTTCGAGCAACCTACCTCATTTTAAGCCGAAACTTTAACCATAAATTAAACATGATTTATAAGGATTTTAGATCCATCAACTTCAACTAAAGCCCAACATAATCAATTTCTAAAAGTACCACAAATTAAGGCTAAAGTTCTGATTTTTAAACCATATCAAACGATCTCCAAAAATCATGAAATTTTAACCACAGCCTTCTCTCCAGAGGATCAAATTACGATCTTTGGTTATAGGAATGTGAACGAAGAAACCAAGGCTATTGACGAGGTGCAACTTACCCGGTTCAAAGTCGCTGTTGGGGCGACGTGCAGATAAGCCCGCTAACGCAAGCTCGGAATCCTTCGACAATTTGCGCCACCTGCATTTTGAGTCGTCCAATTGAGCAAGTTCTTCAAGTTTTTCCCTGAATTCGCCGCTGAGCTTGGGTTCCCTCTTCCTCTTGGCTACAAACACGAAAAATTCCGACTTATTAGTAGAAGAAAACAACAAGTCGTTAGAATACTTCAAACTGTGGAAGTGAACTTACGATAAGCAGAAACGACTCAAGGAGGGACAGTCATCCCGTCAATTAATGTCTCACGGCAGAAGTCGGCCGACTGGCAGTCTCCATCAACCCACAACCATTCTTCTTGAAAACCGTGGAGCGTATTGGGGATCCCAATAATCAACCTGCCGACTTGGAGACCATCTTGCGGCTTCGCCGCACAAAAGAAGCAGCTGGTGGGTGGAATGCCATCTCGTTCCCGGCTCCTTATGAAGAAAAATATACTTCTCAATTCCTCCATCATAAGGAATGACCACTTCTCCTGGCATGGAAGACCATGAGACCAATGATCTTTTTCCACCTGTTGGGACTGATATGGCTGAGGCCAAGGCCCAGTCCCGCAGATATTCAGTGATCACGTTGTTGAGATGAAACCTCAGGCCCGACCTCAAGCTTTCTGCGAAGATTCCAACACACCCAGGAGGAGAACAATGAATCCTCTCCCCCGGATGAGGAGCAAAGATCTTTACCGAGGAGGGAACTCGGATGGATTCTCACTATAAGACGACGTCGGCGTCAGTCATCACGCTTGGTTCCCCTAAGAATGGAGCGTCAACGTCGGGCCACTGTCGGGCCAGTCGTCTCCATTATTCTTCTCGAACGGGTATATCCCTCTCGACCTCGAAGTCACCCTCGGTATTATTTCTTCTCATGTCCCGTCAAAAATACTCCGCCGCCATTTCCATTTCTTGCTTCTCATCCGAAATCGTCTTACTACTACTCGACACCACATGCTCCACCCTCACTGCCGCCAATAGTTTTACCAAAGAATCGAGGGTTTCTAAAGGAAAATTTCATAATAATTAAGCAAAACAATGTCGATATTAAGGCTTACCAAGAATTGAAGCGATCCCTGTGAAGAAACACGAATTTTTACGCGAAGAGCTGTAGAGAGAGAGTAGAAAAGAGGAGGATTAAACAACAAAGAAATTTGAGGTTTGAGGAATGCGAAAATTGGTAAGATGAAAATCCCTGAAAGGTTAGAAGATTGAGTATTTATATGGGGCTTTATGATCGTTAGGGTTGAACGGACGCGTGTAATGGGCACAACTCTCAGACGATACGTTTCACGTCCCCTCATTAAAGCACGTGGGCCTACCCCCGTCAGACATGTGTGCGAAAACTGCTTGAACGTGGGACCGTTACCTCTTGTACATATTCGTTGGGCGCATTAACGGAGGACACGTCTTTTCGTAACCGGTGTGTCATTTCATAACCGCCACACTATTGCCCTCTGAAAAGCCAAAACAGAATCTAAGGGATCTGACGTCGGGTTGGACAAGAATGCTTCGAGTCGGAATTAACGAAAGGGGACTCACATCAAGAGTCACCCCCGTCTGTGCGCCTCTTAATGTCAGGGGCCTTTATGTTGAAATCCGACTCGAATCGTCCAGCTAGGACGTGCCGCGTGGAGGGTCAGATAAGGACCGAAGCGAACGACAGAGGGAAAAAAAAGAGTAAACCGACTCCATATGTCCTGGAACATGATAGACGAGAGAGTCGACTTCACCCTACGGACTGTCAACCGACATCAGCGCAGGACCGAGGTCTATCCAACAAGGAAATTGTAATAGCCCAGTTCTGTATTAATAAAATGACAGTTTTTAGTTCCCAGTTGAACTATATCTTTTTATTAATACTACTCGTCTTGAGTTCCGAGCCCAGTTATCAGCTATTCAATCTCAGTTATTAATTCCGGTCCATTTATTTTAGTTTTAGTAATGGATTTTATTCAGTCGGAATTAGTTATTTCAGTTGACGAATAATCGAAACCGAGTTTGTTTCGATAAATCGTCCAAGTTTAGCCGTGTCCAGAACCGAATTGTTCGGTCGCGAGTATCGCGCCTAGCCAATTCTCGAGCCCTAGTTGTCTCGAGTCTTGTTCGAGCCCTAGCCATGCTCATAGCCTTACTTAGAATATTTCTAAGTATTAGATCATATTTGTCAAGCCTTGGATGTTATTCCCTCGGTCTAGTATACCGCACCTAGTTCGTGCGTGGCCCCGAGATCACTCGCGCCTAGGGTTCGCGAGTTCGGGCCAAAGCCGTGCCGAGTTCGCACCAAGTCATGACCAAGTATTGAGGGGATTTTCCTAGGTTTGGTGGCACCTAAGTGTGGCCATTTTTCAGCCCTAGCCAAGGGTTAGCCTCGGTTCAAGTGCATTCCAAGTCGGGCCATGAGTCGCGCCCTAGTACCCGCACCCTAGCCTCGCGCGAGTCAAGTATGGTGGCCCAAGTCATGGCCAAACACCTTTGGAATTTTTCTAAGTATTATGCATCAAGATAGGATCATGGGCCATGTCATTTATGCCTTAGAAAGTCATTTTTCTCGGTCCAAGGTTTGTCCCGCGCCCAGTCCGCGTACACAGGCCCGTTCGCGCAGCCCAGCGCCCAGCCCAGGGCCGTGTGCAGCCCAGCTCGCGCCCAGCGCGCCCAGCCCAGCGCCAGCAGCGACAGCCCATCATTTGGAGCCCAATTCTTGAAATTCCGGCCCACTTCCTTCCATGACCCAATGCTGCGTGTATTAAGGACTTAATGAGGGTCATTTAGGGCTAAGATGTCCCTAAGAAAGTGTTAAGGAAGTCAGCCTATGATTAAGCCAAAGTGGAGCATGTGCTTGTGGAATATTTTATTCAAGTGTGTAAGGCATTGTCCCCCACTACCTCCTCCTCCACCTTGGGACCGACCAGACCTGCTCTCCATCATATTTTAATGCCTTGGTCAGTCAAGATGCCCCTGCAAACCCTCCAAGTTCGTGCAAACAGCCCCAAACCATGTCCCCATGCACATGTGATGTGTGTGTGTCTCCACTTTGAGCATTGTTTTCTCCGCCCATGCATTTCCCTTATAAGGCCACCTTCAGCTGAGTGTTAGAGCTCTTGGATACTCATAATTTTCGAGCATAACACTTAGCACATTGAGGGAAAACAAGAGAAAAACCGAGAGCAAGCCAAGGCAAGCCTAGCCGCGCGCGCGTGTGCCCCGGGGAAGAGGAGTGCTCGTGTCCAGCTTGTTCCAGCCTAGTTATCTCGAGGCTTATCATTATCCAAGCTTAGTTTGGATTTTTCTAAGTCTCTTGAAGCTATCCTCCTCAGCCATTCAAGCCCCTAAGTCGAGGCTAGTCTCCTAGGCCATTTGCGAGCCCGAGCAAAGGCCATTAGCACCATTCGCGAGCTCGAGCAAGGTTAGCTCGTGACTTTCATTTTTCCTAGCTTATTCATGATAAAATAAGATTTATCATGTACAAAAATGATGCCATGCACGAGAAGAATATGGAGATTTGGATTTTTGAAGATTTAAGCCCTAATTTCGTAAGTTATGGTACATGCATGATATGGCCGAGATTAGTATCTTAAAAATCCTCAAAAATCATGAGTATGACATGGTTAAAACAGTTTCATGCTTTGAGTTCATTTGTTCGGTCAATTTGTTAAGTGAAATCGAGCCATTTTCACCCCCGAACCTAAGTATATGTGCATGCATGTATTGACCAATGTTCTAGCCTCATTAGCCATGATTTTTGATGTATATCATTCGGCCCTAGGTCAATTTTCATGTTGAGCATGTTCATTTTTGTGCCCTAGGGTGGCCTCGTGCCTAATCGGCCCTATAAGCCCACCACCAAATCCAACCGAGGTCCCTCAGTGACTTTTGGCATTTTTGAGCATTTTATGTCATATTAGGTTGATTTGGTTCAGTAGTCCCCGGCAAAGTTGTCGGAAGTTTGGCAAAGGACCGGCTAGGGTCACCAGCCGCGCCAGTCGCGCGTGCCGTGCCCGTGCCGCGTCGCAGGGGCCAGGCAGTGCCCCTGTCCGTGCCCGCGCCTAGCGCTCGCGAGGCACCGCAGTCCCCAGTGCACGTGACAGCGCCCAGCCGCGCCTGTCCGTGCCAGCCCGCGAGGTCTCAGCGCCAGTCGCGCCAGAGCACCTCCGACAGCGCCCGGCAGCGCTGTCCCAGTGTCATGCACGCGTGATCCCGAGCCAGTCGCTCGTACCACGCGGAGTCGACCTCGGGTCGTGCCAGCAGCGCACCCGAGTGTCCAGTGCCGTGCTGTAGTGACCCCGAGTCAGGTCCAGAGGCCTCGGGACGTGCCCAGCAGCACGCCCGAGTAGTCAGTTAGCCCGGGACGTGCCCAGCAGCATGCCCGCGTGCCCAGGGTCGCCCGGTAGCACCCTGACAGCCCTAGCCGCGCCCGAGCCGCGCGAGTAGTGTCTGGCCACGTCCGTTCTCGCGCCAGTCGCACTCGGGTCGTGCCAGCCGCACGCCCAGTGCCCAGTCAACCCGGGTACGCGCCAGTTCCCGCGTCCCTCGTGCTCGACCGTGCCCAGCAGCACGCCAGCACACCCAGTGACTCTCGGTCGTGCCCAGCCGCACCTAGTGGCACCAGTCGTGCCAGGGCCCGTGCCAGCCGCACAGCCCGCGCCCAGCAGCGCCTAGTACCGTGCCCGGTCGCACCCAGCTAGTGCCCAGCGCCGTGCCATGGCCCCAGCAGGCCCGGCACGGGATCGAGCCCGGCCAGTCCGAGCAGCCCGTGACCAACCGGTCCAGTGTGACCCGGTGGTCCAACCGGGTCCGGTCCAGCCCGACCCGGTTCAGCCAGTTAGCGAACCGGCCGGTTTAGCCGGCGGTTCGAGTCCGTTTTGGTTCGTGATTTTCGGTCCGAGTCTTATTCCGAAATTTAAGTATTTTTCCGAGCCAAACCAGATCAGTTAAGCATATCAGTATTATTTCCGGACTTAGAATTATTTCTGTGAACCCTTAGAGCGTTCCTTTATATCCGGATGAGTAATCTGATAGAGTAGAGCATCCTAGCATATTTTTGAGCATATGACGAGCATAGTACTTAGTATATTTGTTTGCTTATATTTTTATGTAGCTTGAGGAGTCAGCTACCAGCACAGCCGCACTTACTCATTTTCAAAACCGATCAGGTGGGGACCCAGTCTGGGTTATACATTGAGTTTAATAGTCGATATCACGTTCAGGTATGTATATGAGTTTTATCCACTTTGGGTTAAGGCCAAGTTTGCCTTCCCTAAGTTCTGGTGGTGGCCCAGTTTGCCCTAGTTATACCATCAGAGTGTGCACACGGTTACCGGCCAGAGTGTTCCGGGAGTTACCGGCCAGAGAGTTCCGGGAGTTACAGTTTACTTATATATACCAGTTTGTGATATCATTATTAATATTGCTGTTTACTTTAGAATGGGTTTTTATGGAGTACAAGTGGACCGTACTCACCCCCACTTTATATTTTCAGATGGCAGGGTCGGCGGGCAGGCGTGAGTCAAGCTGTGGTGGTGGTGGTCGTGAGTTCCGCACGAAAGCTGTTCCCGGGACATTTGTTTAAACTGTTTGTAAACTAAATAATTCCACGCATTTCAGACTTCCGCTATGCTTGTGTTTATTTTCGAACATGCATGATGCTATTTTCAGACTTAAATAATTTTACCCGGTTCGCCAGTACGAACGGGTCCAGACTAATATGCATGATTCGTAAAAATATAAACCTGAATTCTTTAAGTCTAAACCAGTTGTTAGACCTAGGTTAAAGAAACGGGTTTTTAAGCAGAAAAGTCCTTAGCAGCATCCCGAGATAGTTTGCAAATGATTTCGAAAAATTTATAAGCGTTTTCGAAAGAGTTAAAATTTGCGAAAAATTGGCCCTAGTTAGCGGGGTGTTGCAGTTGGTATCAGAGCACCGTTTGTGCTTCTGAATGTTTTAAAAGACAGGGAAATTTTGCAAAACTCGACCACACCACACTCACGCCGCGCCGACTACCAGGTAAGTGCTTGCTGTAAAAGTTTTTCAAAGTTTATATAAGCAAACCGTACTATGTCTATGCTCAATAGGATTCAGATAATCCGAACTCTAGATGCTCAGATCAGTATAAGACTCCTAGTAGTATCAGTTATGTCCTCTATCAGATTTCAGAACTCTAGATTCGAACTCTAGTCGAACTCTAGATTATCGAGTTATTTTTAGCAACTCGTCAAGAAATTTGTGCCTATTCCAGTATTCAGCATTTCCTTTCAGCCTTATGCAATTTCATCCTCCTGTTCTGACCCAGTTACGCGGCTTATTCTCAGATGGCCCGTCGTCAGAACCAAGCTCAGAGAGAGATGTCCCAGGCTGAGGTAGTCGCTCAGTTTCGCGGCTACAACCCAGACAAGTTTTCGGGGCAGGGAGACCCTCGACTAGTCGATGAGTGGATCCAGGGTCTCGAGGCCATCTTCGAGATCATTGAGTGCTCCGAGAGGCACAGCATTCTGTGTGCCCAGGTCCAGATGACAGGAGACGCCAGGCTGTGGTGGAACTCCTACTGGGGCTTGCGCCCTGGTGAGAAGGAGAACCTCACATGGGCACAGTTCAAGGAGATGCTGCGGGAGAAGTATTACCCGGATACCTACAAGGCTGAGATGGAGCGCCAGTTCTTGGCGCTTAAGCAGGGCCACCGCTCCGTAGATGAGTACGAGCGGGAGTTTGTTCGTCTCGGGTCCTTTGTCCCTTATCTGGTGGACACTGAGACGAAGAAGGCGAGACGTTTTCGTGACGGGCTTCTGCCAGCTATTCGTCACCATGTTGCGGGACACGGCGTCCAGTCTTACGCCGATGTCGTCGCTAAGGCCCAGGAGACAGACGCCAGTCTCAGGATGGACTCAGCTCAGCCCCCAGCGTTGCCCCCAGTTCAGTATCCGGCACTACCGCCAGCTCAGCCAGCGCCTGTCCAGCAGGCGAAGCCTAAGAACAAGAGAAAGTGGAAGGGTCAGCAGAATGACCGGAGGAACAGGCAGAGACAGCCACAGGTCCCACCATGTGGCACATGCGGACGCCCACACCGCGGAGAGTGTCTTGCTGGGCAGAACGTCTGCTTTCACTGTCGGAGGCCCGGACATACCGTCCGGAACTGTCCGGATAGGCAGCAGCAGCAGCAGCCTCAGCAGCAGCCCCGACAGCCACAGCAGCAGCAGCAGAGGCCGCCTCAGCAGCAGAGGCGAGGACAGCAGGCTCAGGTGTATGCAGTTGAGCAGGCTGAGGCAGAGCAGAACCCAGGTACTATGTCCGGAATGATTGTTTTGAATGATGTACCTATATTTGCTCTGTTCGACACTGGTGCGACGCACTCTTTTGTGTCGACTCGATGTGTGGAGGCCATTGGAGTTCAGCCCATCAACACTGTTGACCCTCTCGAGGTGAGTCTAGCCTCGGGAAGGAAGATAGTGACGAGCTCCAAGGCAGAGGACCTTAACCTTAGTATTGGCGGCCGAATTCTGAAGGCCGAAGCTTATGTTATCGAGATGAGGGATTTCGACCTCATTCTCGGTATGGATTGGTTGACGCGTTATCGAGCGGACATTCGTTGCCACGATCGGGAGGTTATTCTTCATCTTCCGAAGGACAGTCAGATCACCTTTTTCGGCTCGAAGACGCGAACCCTACCTCGTGTTGTATCGATGGCGAAGGCGAGGAAGATTCTGCGCAGAGAAGATTGTCAGGGTTACCTGGTGAGCCTTGTCGATGAAGGATCGAGAGCACAGACACCTCACGATGTTCCAGTTGTTCGTGAGTTCGTGGATGTGTTCCCGGATCAGCTACCAGGAGGACCACCCAGCAGGCAGGTGGAGTTCACCATCGATCTTGTTCCAGGAGCAGGACCGGTGTCTAAGGCACCATACCGTATGGCTCCGAAGGAGTTGCAGGAGCTGAAGACGCAGATCGAGGAGTTGTTGAAACTCGGTTTTATCCGACCCAGCGTCTCACCTTGGGGAGCACCCGTCCTATTCGTCAAGAAGAAAGACGGATCCATGAGAATGTGCATCGATTACCGGGATCTCAACCGGTTAACGGTGAAGAATAAATATCCGCTCCCCAGGATAGACGACTTGTTTGACCAGCTGAGAGGAGCCCGCGTATTTTCCAAGATCGATTTACGCTCCGGCTATCATCAGCTGAAGATTAAGGAGTCCGATGTAGCCAAGACTGCTTTCCGGACGAGATATGGACACTACGAGTTCGTGGTTATGCCGTTTGGTCTGAGTAATGCGCCGGCGGTGTTCATGGACTTGATGAATCGGGTGTTCCATCCGTACTTAGACCAATTTGTTATCGTCTTTATTGATGACATTTTGGTCTACTCCAGGAGTTTGGAGGAGCATGAGCAGCATCTGAGGGTTGTTCTCGGGACCCTTAGGCGAGAAAAGCTGTACGCCAAGTTCTCCAAGTGTGAATTTTGGCTGAAGCGAGTGGCATTTCTAGGCCACATCATCACCGAGAGAGGCATTGAGGTTGATCCGGCGAAGATTGCCGCAGTTCGGAACTGGTCAGCGCCCAGAAGTCCCACCGAGGTCCGCAGTTTTCTCGGTCTAGCAGGGTACTATCGCAGGTTTATCGAGGGATTTTCCAAGATTGCCCTCCCCTTGTCCAAGTTGACGAGGAAATCTGTGAAGTTTGAGTGGACGAGTCGTTGTGAGGAGAGCTTTCAGGAGCTCAAGAAGAGGCTTACGAAGGCTCCAGTGCTGACTATTCCGGATCCTACTCGAGGTTTCACCATCTATAGTGATGCCTCGAAGCAGGGTCTTGGGTGTGTTCTGATGCAAGATGGCCAAGTCGTTGCGTACGCTTCACTTCAGTTGAAGCCTCATGAGCAGAATTACCCTACGCACGACCTAGAGTTGGCGGCGATAGTGCATGCACTCAAGATATGGCGCCATTATCTGTATGGTGGTCGGTGTGAGATCTTTACTGATCACAAAAGTTTGCAGTATATCTTCACACAGAAGGAGCTCAACATGCGCCAGCGGCGATGGTTGGAGCTTGTGAAGGATTATGACTGCACCATACAGTACCATCCGGGGAAGGCGAACGTGGTAGCAGATGCCCTAAGCCGTAAGGTGAGGGGTGAGTCGGTCTGTTTTATCATCGATCAGCACCAGCTTATCCGAGAGTTTGCCCGGATGCAGATTGAGGTCGTCGACTCACTTCCTAAGGAGTTTTCGGGGAGTGTTAGCTCGATGCGAGTTCAGCCCATGCTGAGAGATAGAATCCGGCGGGAGCAATCCTGCGATCACTTCATTCGCACTTTAGAGGCGAAGGTTCACGCCGGAGGCATAGAGGGCTTTTACCGAGGCACAGATGGAGCCTTGGAGTTCAGAGGCCGCATTGTCGTGCCAAAAGTCGGGACGTTACGCAAGGAAATCCTGACTGAAGCCCACAGTGCGCCATACTTAGCCCACCCTGGGAGTACCAAGATGTACCACGACCTGAAAAGGTCGTTCTGGTGGCGAGGAATGAAGAGAGATGTAGCAGACTTCGTGAAGAAGTGCTTGGTCTGTCAGCAAGTAAAGGCCGAGCACAAGAGTCCCATAGGTCTGCTACAGCCACTTGAGATTCCCAGCTGGAAGTGGGAAGAGGTTACAATGGACTTCGTCACGGGACTACCTAAGTCGTCCGAGCACCATGACGCAATTTGGGTAGTGGTAGACAGGCTGACGAAAGTCGCACATTTTATGCCTGTGGCGATGACCATGTCGATGGATCAGTTTGCCGAGATATATACCCGTGGTGTTATTCGACCCCACGGGGTGCCCGTTACGATCATATCCGATCGAGATCCCAGATTCACCAGCCGATTCTGGGAGAGTTTGCATGAGGCAATGGGCACCCAGCTAAAGTTTAGTTCGGCTTACCATCCAGAGACGGACGGCCAGTCCGAGAAGACGATCCAGACGCTCGAGGATATGCTCCGAGCCTTAATTCTGGACAGAGGTGCTAAGTGGGAGAAGTGGCTGCCACTAGCTGAGTTCGTCTATAACAACAGTTATCAGGCATCTATTCAGATGGCTCCCTACGAAGCACTTTACAGCCGCAAGTGTCGATCTCCCCTGTATTGGGATGACGTCGGAGAGCGACGAGTACTCGGTCAAAAGTTGATCGAGGAGACAGCTGAGCAGGTAGCCTGGATCAGAGAGAGGCTCAAGACAGCTCAGAGTCGGCAAAAGTCCTCATCCGACAAGCATAGACGAGAGATGCACTTTGAGCCCGGAGATCATGTATTCCTGAAGGTTCGACCGATGAGAGGTGTCATTCGCTTCGGGAAGAGAGGGAAGTTACATCCTCGCTATATAGGCCCGTTCGAGATTCTCGAGCGAGTGGGCGAAGTCGCCTATCGATTAGCTCTGCCTCCCGAGTTGGCTGGCGTGCACAACGTGTTTCACATCTTGATGCTACGCCCATACGTGTGCGATCCCGAGCATGTGCTTCAGCACAGCGAGATTCAGCTCCAGCCAGATTTGACTTACGCGGAGCAGCCGGTAGCAGTTCTGGATCGAAAGTTCCTTTGGCTCAGGAACCGAGACGTTCCCCTCGTTCGTATCAGATGGAATCGCCACGGAGATTCAGATGCCACTTGGGAGCGCGAGGCAGACATCAGAGCTCGTTTCCCAGATTTTCAGTTCTGATATGTACCCAGTTGTATATATTTTCAGCTCTTGTATGTATTTCTCCAGTTTAGCATTTCCGAGGACGGAAATATTTTTAAGGGAGATAGATTGTAATAGCCCAGTTCAGTATTAATAAAATGACAGTTTTTAGTTCCCAGTTGAACTATATCTTTTTATTAATACTGCTCGTCTTGAGTTCCGAGCCCAGTTATCAGCTATTCAATCTCAGTTATTAATTCCGGTCCATTTATTTTAGTAATGGATTTTATTCAGTCGGAATTAGTTATTTCAGTTGACGAATAATCGAAATCGAGTTTGTTTCGATAAATCGTCTAAGTTTAGCCGTGTCCGGAACCGAGTTGTTCGGTCGCGAGTATCGCGCCTAGTTCGCGCGTAGCCAATTCTCGAGCCCTAGTTGTCTCGAGTCTTGTTCGAGCCCTAGCCATGCTCATAGCCTTACTTAGAATATTTCTAAGTATTAGATCATATTTGTCAAGCCTTGGATGTTATTCCCTCGGTCTAGTATACCGCACCTAGTTCGTGCGTGGCCCCGAGATCACTCGCGCCTAGGGTTCGCAAGTTCGGGCCAAAGCCGTGCCGAGTTCGCACCAAGTCATGACCAAGTATTGAGGGGATTTTCCTAGGTTTGGTGGCACCTAAGTGTGGCCATTTTTCAGCCCTAGCCAAGGGTTAGCCTCGGTTCAAGTGCATTCCAAGTCGGGCCATGAGTCGCGCCCTAGTACCCGCACCCTAGCCTCGCGCGAGTCAAGTATGGTGGCCCAAGTCATGGCCAAACACCTTTGGAATTTTTCTAAGTATTATGCATCAAGATAGGATCATGGGCCATGTCATTTATGCCTTAGAAAGTCATTTTTCTCGGTCCAAGGTTTGTCCCGCGCCCAGTCCGCGTGCACAGGCCCGTTCGCGCAACCCAGCGCCCAGCCCAGGGCCGTGTGCAGCCCAGCTCGCGCCCAGCGCGCCCAGCCCAGCGCCAGCAGCGACAGCCCATCATTTGGAGCCCAATTCTTGAAATTCCGGCCCACTTCCTTCCATGACCCAATGCTGCGTGTATTAAGGACTTAATGAGGGTCATTTAGGGCTAAGATGTCCCTAAGAAAGTGTTAAGGAAGTCAGCCTATGATTAAGCCAAAGTGGAGCATGTGCTTGTGGAATATTTTATTCAAGTGTGTAAGGCATTGTCCCCCACTACCTCCTCCTCCACCTTGGGACCGACCAGACCTGCTCTCCATCATATTTTAATGCCTTGGTCAGTCAAGATGCCCCTGCAAACCCTCCAAGTTCGTGCAAACAGCCCCAAACCATGTCCCCATGCACATGTGATGTGTGTGTGTCTCCACTTTGAGCATTGTTTTCTCCGCCCATGCATTTCCCTTATAAGGCCACCTTCAGCTGAGTGTTAGAGCTCTTGGATACTCATAATTTTCGAGCATAACACTTAGCACATTGAGGGAAAACAAGAGAAAAACCGAGAGCAAGCCAAGGCAAGCCTAGCCGCGCGCGCGTGTGCCCCGGGGAAGAGGAGTGCTCGTGTCCAGCTTGTTCCAGCCTAGTTATCTCGAGGCTTATCATTATCCAAGCTTAGTTTGGATTTTTCTAAGTCTCTTGAAGCTATCCTCCTCAGCCATTCAAGCCCCTAAGTCGAGGCTAGTCTCCTAGGCCATTTGCGAGCCCGAGCAAAGGCCATTAGCACCATTCGCGAGCTCGAGCAAGGTTAGCTCGTGACTTTCATTTTTCCTAGCTTATTCATGATAAAATAAGATTTATCATGTACAAAAATGATGCCATGCACGAGAAGAATATGGAGATTTGGATTTTTGAAGATTTAAGCCCTAATTTCGTAAGTTATGGTACATGCATGATATGGCCGAGATTAGTATCTTAAAAATCCTCAAAAATCATGAGTATGACATGGTTAAAACAGTTTCATGCTTTGAGTTCATTTGTTCGGTCAATTTGTTAAGTGAAATCGAGCCATTTTCACCCCCGAACCTAAGTATATGTGCATGCATGTATTGACCAATGTTCTAGCCTCATTAGCCATGATTTTTGATGTATATCATTCGGCCCTAGGTCAATTTTCATGTTGAGCATGTTCATTTTTGTGCCCTAGGGTGGCCTCGTGCCTAATCGGCCCTATAAGCCCACCACCAAATCCAACCGAGGTCCCTCAGTGACTTTTGGCATTTTTGAGCATTTTATGTCATATTAGGTTGATTTGGTTCAGTAGTCCCCGGCAAAGTTGTCGGAAGTTTGGCAAAGGACCGGCTAGGGTCACCAGCCGCGCCAGTCGCGCGTGCCGTGCCCGTGCCGCGTCGCAGGGGCCAGGCAGTGCCCCTGTCCGTGCCCGCGCCTAGCGCTCGCGAGGCACCGCAGTCCCCAGTGCACGTGACAGCGCCCAGCCGCGCCTGTCCGTGCCAGCCCGCGAGGTCTCAGCGCCAGTCGCGCCAGAGCACCTCCGACAGCGCCCGGCAGCGCTGTCCCAGTGTCATGCACGCGTGATCCCGAGCCAGTCGCTCGTACCACGCGGAGTCGACCTCGGGTCGTGCCAGCAGCGCACCCGAGTGTCCAGTGCCGTGCTGTAGTGACCCCGAGTCAGGTCCAGAGGCCTCGGGACGTGCCCAGCAGCACGCCCGAGTAGTCAGTTAGCCCGGGACGTGCCCAGCAGCATGCCCGCGTGCCCAGGGTCGCCCGGTAGCACCCTGACAGCCCTAGCCGCGCCCGAGCCGCGCGAGTAGTGTCTGGCCACGTCCGTTCTCGCGCCAGTCGCACTCGGGTCGTGCCAGCCGCACGCCCAGTGCCCAGTCAACCCGGGTACGCGCCAGTTCCCGCGTCCCTCGTGCTCGACCGTGCCCAGCAGCACGCCAGCACACCCAGTGACTCTCGGTCGTGCCCAGCCGCACCTAGTGGCACCAGTCGTGCCAGGGCCCGTGCCAGCCGCACAGCCCGCGCCCAGCAGCGCCTAGTACCGTGCCCGGTCGCACCCAGCTAGTGCCCAGCGCCGTGCCATGGCCCCAGCAGGCCCGGCACGGGATCGAGCCCGGCCAGTCCGAGCAGCCCGTGACCAACCGGTCCAGTGTGACCCGGTGGTCCAACCGGGTCCGGCCCAGCCCGACCCGGTTCAGCCAGTTAGCGAACCGGCCGGTTTAGCCGGCGGTTCGAGTCCGTTTTGGTTCGTGATTTTCGGTCCGAGTCTTATTCCGAAATTTAAGTATTTTTCCGAGCCAAACCAGATCAGTTAAGCATATCAGTATTATTTTCGGACTTATAATTATTTCTGTGAACCCTTAGAGCGTTCCTTTATATCTGGATGAGTAATCTGATAGAGTAGAGCATCCTAGCATATTTTTGAGCATATGACGAGCATAGTACTTAGTATATTTGTTTGCTTATATTTTTATGTAGCTTGAGGAGTCAGCTTCCAGCACAGCCGCACTTACTCATTTTCAAAACCGATCAGGTGGGGACCCAGTCTGGGTTATACATTGAGTTTAATAGTCGATATCACGTTCAGGTATGTATATGAGTTTTATCCACTTTGGGTTAAGGCCCAGTTTGCCTTCCCTAAGTTCTGGTGGTGGCCCAGTTTGCCCTAGTTATACCATCAGAGTGTGCACACGGTTACCGGCCAGAGTGTTCCGGGAGTTACCGGCCAGAGAGTTCCGGGAGTTACAGTTTACTTATATATACTAGTTTGTGATATCATTATTAATATTGCTGTTTACTTTAGAATGGGTTTTTATGGAGTACAAGTGGACCGTACTCACCCCCACTTTATATTTTCAGATGGCAGGGTCGGCGGACAGGCGTGAGACGAGCTGTGGTGGTGGTGGTCGTGAGTTTCGCACGAAAGCTGTTCCCGGGACATTTGTTTAAACTGTTTTGTAATCTATTATAACCACGAATTTTAGACTTCCGCTATGCTTGCGTTTAATTTCGAACATGCATGACTTTATTATCAGACTTAAATAATTTTACCCGGTTCGCCAGTACGAACGGGTCCAGACTAATATGCATGATTCGTTAAAAATATGAACCTGATTTCTTTAAGTCTAAACCAGTCGTTAGACCTAGGTTAAGAAACGGGTTTTTAAGCAGAAAAGTCCTTAGCAGCATCCCGAGATAGTTTGCAAATGATTTCGAAAAATTTATAAGCGTTTTCGAAAGAGTTAAAATTTGCGAAAATTTGGCCCTAGTTAGCGGGGTGTTGCAGAAATGATGCCCGTCAATCAGCAGTCGCTTCACACGTGTTGTCATCATTGTTCGCGGGCCCACTCATAGGGTAGTTGACTCTATACAGTCAACTCGCATTAAATGTCGTCGAATCTCCTTAAAAAACGAGCCAAAAGTTGCTATATATAGCCTCATTTATTCCAATACGAGGATCTTTTTCCGACACATTAAATTGTTGCATTTAACAACTCGGTTACAGCAAAATATCGACATCTTGTACTCAAAACCGACATCAAAATTCTATAATAAAGATACATTTTCTGTTTTCTTTATAATTTACTCTATGTTAAAACTATTGTTAAATTCCACATAACAACAGACCAAAATAAAGTTTAAAAACCTGACCGTTGGCAGTTCCAGGTGGGCCAATTCGGAAATGGATCCAGACCTACAACCGTCTGTNNNNAAAACTGGTTATTGTATCTCCAACGGTAAAAAAGATCCAACGGCCCAAATTTAATCTAGCCGTCAGGCCGCCAATATTCATCAGTGGTTCCGGTCCAGCATAAAATTATTAAAAAAAAAGTTAAAAAATGACGGGCGTCCTCCAACGCCGATGCTAAACCGGCCGGCGGTTTAAAAAACTACAAATAGGTGGCCCAAAACCAATCCAGTCAAACTACGAGCTCAATTCAAAGCCCGTTGACCATGGAACCGGCCCAAAACCGACCCATTGTCATGTCTACTTCAACGTATATACTCTTGTTCTGCCCGTTGTCATGTCTACTTCAACGAATCTATTCTCGTTTCTACTTTCTTTGTACTTCACACATGAAGTTTATCCTATTTCATCTATTGCAACCCCACGTATCTATTGGAACCCCACGTTTAATTATCTATAACACAAAGAAATCGATAAAAGCAACTGCTGAGGATGAAGCTGGGAAAAAAGAAAAGAAAAAAATAAATTTAATCCAAAGAATTAAATTCTTGTTCTTCTCCTCAACCATATATCAACATGATTGATAACAACAAAGGTTTAAAATAGAAGAACCTACCCAAGTACAAAATTATCTCTTTTCGGAAAACATGAAAACTGAGATTGTCGTGTCTATGTAACAGAAGGCCTCTATTTTTTATGAGATTCATGGCATATGAAATTTGAAGACTCGTTGATTATCCCTCATAGTATATATACTTCCTCCTGAGATCACTTCCTATGCTCCACTTGCTTCATATCAAATGTTGTGTTCCCTGAAAGCACACAGAATATTTCATTTATAGATCTGCAATAAAAGCATGATTTGAATAAATGCATATTTAACTGAAAGGACAGGCCAACATACTCCACAACATTTTCCATAACAATTGGGAGAGGAGAAGAAACCAAAAAAGGTATCGAATGTGGTAAGCGAACAGATCAAGAGCTGTGATCGAGAATAATTTATATGCTTTCTTCTTCGAATTAGCATATACAGAGCATACTATAATAATATCATTCTGAAATTTCAGGTAGGATAATTCCACTTAAGGTAAAAAAAAAATTAAGTGAACTGTGAATATCCTACATCATATTAAAAAAAACAAAATCTGCAAAGGTGTGAAACTGCCAATGATGGTTATACACACATATGAGATTAGTTGGCCATTGCAAGTTGAACACAAAGTTCTCTGAGTAGATTACCAAAATACATGCACGAGTGATCGTTTGCAATTTCTTAACAGGAAAAAACATACGAATACAAAATCCAAATAGTTACTTGCTAAAGTTTTCGGTTGCAGGTACATAATAGCCGTCATGGAGGTCAACATTCTGTTCCTCTTTTCTTTTGTGCTTGCAAAAAAATACAATTGGTCAAAATATTGGAGAATGGTATGGATTGGCATTTGGTTGTGTTTACCAGTAATGATGGTCTAGCTGGCAACACTCAATAATTGAAGTCTCTCTCAATGGAGCAAATATATGCAAATGTCTTGAAGGAGAAGAGGGAAAAGTCGTTGAAACTTACACTCAACCGATTCAAACAAAATGAAACAGAGAGTAACTGAACAATAAACTCATGTACCAAATTAATTAAAAATCAAAGAAGTATGAGTCAGTTGTGCAAGTTATAATGGAACAATTCAACTCCTGGATAGATATATCTGACTTGGCGACGTAGCTTAAGTACTATAAGCAGGTGGCTTAAGGAATTAGGTCGAGGCAGTTACTTGGTTTCCAATTTTAAGAGTTTCAGAGCAGAATGCCACAGGTGAACTTAGAACATCAGATGCAGCATCAAACCAGAACTTCACATGACTCATAATGGCACAACCATTACCAGTCAATGAAAACAAAAACAGCCCAGTTGGTTTATTGATTGACTAACAAAAGACCATAAAAAAAGTGTCAATGCAGAATGGATACTTGTATTTCTCACTTTCCAGGGGTCGATAAAGTCAAGATCAGGATCATTCATTGCTTTTCAAAATGAAATTATATTCTGTAATTGTCCGTCAGTGTATTTACACATAATGATAGTTGCCAATAGCGTGCACCAAGCTAATGACACATAACGTCCTGTCTTGCAGGCCTCATTAGCGTCCCAGGTACTGGAGGTCAGTGCTGAATGAGCCGCACCTCTGTATCTAGGGCTTTTGAAAAATGAGGCTCTGAATACTAAGGTTCTTTATGTAGGAAACATGTAATCAGTTGGTCATTTATTGAAAAAATAAAATTACAAATAATATGCTAAACTAAATCAGAATTAAGGCTCCTGAGCAGAAACCCTTTATGCATTTTTCCACAAATCTTATCATTTAAGTTTTACATGTTTTGTAAACGCGCAGCTTCAATTCTCTGTTATCTTTGCTTTGGTTAGTTGCTGGTCATAGTCGCTTATTACTTAAGGAGTCATGTTTCATTTTTTGTTTTGTTTTATGGTTAGACGGGGACGACATCGTTTATACCAGCACTCAATATCCTCATGCATATATGAGGTGATCACGATGCATATACTGTTAAGATTGAGATGAAACAAAAAATATGAGTTTGGCAGCTGAGATTTAGAATGGTTTCGAGAGCTAGCCACGATCCACTAAAATCTTCCTTGTGATCTCTAATGGCGGGGAATCAAAACAACATGGAAGCTTGGCCGATGCTCAATACTAGAGGCGGCAGTGGAGCAGAGCTTCCAGAAGACGGTCCTTTGTTTTTGCACGGATCAGATCACCCAGGTTGCAATTTGTTTCGCATGCGCTTACTAGACCTAATTTTTTTGTACGGAAGCGATGATCGCACTTGGTGTGAAGACAAAGTTAGGGTTTATAAATGGATTAGTAGAACCACCAAAGCAGGGAGATGCTAATTTTGATAAATGGAAAAGGGTAGATTGGATGGTGACGTGGATTTTAATTTCATTATCCGTAGATGCATTCATTTATGCTGAATCGGTGAAGGATCTTTGAGAAGAAACCCGTCAAAGGTTTGGAGAAAGCAACACAGCTTTATTTTTCAATTGCAAAGAGATATTTCATATCTTAAGCTGGGTAATGAGTCTGTTTTTCAGTATTTCAATAAATTGACGAACAAATGGGATGAATTGAGTTTGTCTGTGCCACAAGTGATCTATCATCTATAAACGTGAAATGGGGAAGCAAGTAATGGAACAGAATATGCAAACAAAGTTGATGCAGTTCTTAATGGGATTAAATGAAAGTTATGACCACATTAAGAATCAATTGCTGTTAATGGATCCCTTGCCTAATGTTAATAAGGCATATTCAATTATTTTGACAGTTAGAGAGGCAAAGATTTTTTCAATCATCTTGTGGAGATTTAAACGCAAACATAGCAATGGCTGTCAAATAATGGACCAAGGAGAGAATTTGTAAATTGACAACATAATTATGAACAAGGTAAAGGGAAAGAATGGCAAAGGCTATCAAAGGAAGAGAAGTCAAGACTGGTATGGTATGTGAGAACTGAGGTTGGAATGGACATGAGAAGTCAACTTGTTTCAAATTGCATGGGTATCCTGAATGGTTTAAGGTAATGAAAGAGAAGAGGGGTCAGAGTTTTGTAAATGCAGCACATTCAGATGAAGTTTGAAGGCAATATATAGTCAAAGTAAGACTACTGATATCTCAGCTATAGCACAAGTTGTCAAATTTCTTGGGAAATATCCTTCAGAAAATGCAGTTGGAAAGCCCTACAAAGAGGAAGAGCAATATGTAAATTTTGCAGGAAATGAGGAGAATGAAGGGATGCATTATGCACTATCATTGTTTGATGAGATTGGAGAGGAAGCAAGGGTCATTGACACAGGAGTTAGTTAGCACATGTGCATCAAAAGTGAGCTGACGAGCAACATTAAGACCTTAAGGACACCAGTTACGCTGTATTTACCTATTTACATGATGGAACAACAAAGCTGGTTACAATGGTGGGAGAGGTGAAGCTATCAGATGAACTTGTGCTGCATGAAGTGTTGTTTGCACCCTCTTTTAAGTACAATCTTGTTAACAACTCTGTGTGACATCAGATTTGAGGTATATTATCACACCTATGGGGTGTTCTTTGCAAAATGCAGAAAGGATATTGGGGAATGGAGAAATGAGGGACAAATTATATGTGTTAGTTCAGAATGATATAGGAAAGGAGTACATGGCTATTCAAGCAAAGCGTCCCTGAAGGAATGGCATAAAAATTGAGGTCATGCTTCAACTGGAATCTTACAGCATAAACCTTTCCTCAAGGAGCATTGTAGTGATATTGGACTTAAAAATCTGAAGAATTGTGAAATGTGCTTCAAGTCCAAACAAAATAGGTTACCTTTCCCTCATGGTAACATACAAACAAGGAGTTGTTTTGAATTAATACATGTGAACATTTGGGGTCCGTGTAGAGAAGAATCTTTAACAAAGACACCATACTTCCTAACTGTGGTGGATGATTATAGGAGAGGAGGGTGGATATTTCTTATGTGTGGGAAAGCAGAAACAGTAGGTCTGATCAAAAGTTTCATTCTCATGGTCAAGACCAGTTTGGTAAGCAAGTGAAACAATTGAAGATTGATAATGGGGAGAAGTTCACTGGAAAAAAGTATCAAAAGGTTCTCCAAGAAAATGGGATTCTTTATCAGAAATCTTGTGCATATACACCACAGAGAAATGGTGTAGTTGAGAGGAAACACAAGCAAATTTTGGAGATTTCAAGGGGCATGTTATTTTAATCTGGGATGAGCCAGATTTTTTGGCCATGTGCAGTGCTTGTTGCAACTCATGTTATCAATGGCCTGCCTAGTGCGATATTGAGCAGGGAAACACCTTTTGACACTTTCTGAAGTCTGGCAAGGTGTCTGAATATAATAGGCTAGGCCATTTGGTTGCCTAGTTTATGCAGTCAACACGTCCTGCAAGGGGTAAGCTTGAACTGAGGTCACACAAATGTGTTTTAATTGAATATTCTAGAAGATATATTCTCTTTGATCTAGAACGAGAACGGAAATTTATATCAAGAGATGTAACCTACCTTTGTCACTGATATCTTCCCTTACAAGGGAAAAGAGATATAGAGGAATTCAAGTACACCTTTGCCTGTTTTTGAGAATAGTTTGGAGCCACATTGTTCTAGAATTACAAATGCACAAGAAAATGGTAAGTGAGGTTAATGGAAAAGGTTGAGGAAGAAACAGATTTGGATGAGGGATTAAGTGTGTCATGCAACAGAAAGTGACTGTGTGGGAAAATATGAAGTTAAGGAGATCTCACTTGATAACAAATTCACAACACAAGAGCATGTTTGACATTCACCTTTGCTATGAACAAGCTAAGATCAACAAATTATGGGTTGAGACTATGAATCTGGAATTGAAGCTCATTTATCTGTCACTGGGTAAAAAGGCTATAGGTTCGAAATGGGTGTACAAAATTAAAAAGAGAGCAAATGGTGAGGTTGAAAGGTTCAAAGCAAGACTTGTGTCCAAAGGTTTTAACTAAGGGGAAGGGGTAGACTACTTGGATGTCTTCTCAAACCAATGGCTAAGCTAGTTAGAGTGAGAATGTTTATAGCAATGGCTACAATAAAGGGCTGGAATTTGTGGCAATTACGTGTGAACAGCGCCTTTCTTCATGGGCATTTGACAAAGGAGGTTTGTATGAAGTTGCCACAAAGATATAAGAAAGTGACAGTGGGACAGGTTTGCAAGCTTACCAAAAGGATGTATGGATTGAAGCAAGCATCTAGAGAATGAAATTGTGAGCTTTCAAAAAGGCTATTGAAGTTTGGTCTCACACGATCACTGTCTTTTTACACAAACAAATGCACTAGACTTTCTTGCTATGCTGGTCTATGTCGATGATGTATTAGTCACAGGATCAAATGATGATCAAATTGCTGCATTAAGGGCATACTTACATCAGTTGTTTATCATCAAAGATTTTGGGGTTGCTAATTACTTCCTGGGTATAGAAATCTCAACGATTAAAGGAGGGATACATTTGAGCCAAAAGAAATATATTCAAGAATTGATGCATGATGTGAAGTTGGAGGACTTCAAGATACCAGCTACACCTTTACCACTAGGAATTAAACTTTCTTGCTATGAGGGAACACCTTTACCTGAACGTGAGAGGTATAGAAGAATGATTGGGAGACTCTTATACCTCAATATGACCAGGCCAGACGTCGACTATGCATTCCAACAGTTGAGTCAATTTGTCAAAATCCTTTTACAGAACATTGGAATGCACCCCTACATGTTGTCAAATATCTGAAGGGGACAGTTTCACTTAGACTGCACTTTAACTCAAAATCAGAATACAACTTACATGTTTTCTATTGATTGGGAAAACATGCAAGGACACAAGGAAATCTATTACGGGCTAGGACTATTGTGTGTTCTTAGGAGACAACCTCATTTAATGGAAAAGCAAGGAACGGGTCACAGTATCAAGATCTTCGACAGAGGCAGAATATAGAGCCATGGGGACTACTGCTTGTGAACTACAATGATTATATGTTTTGGCTAAGGCTAAGGATCTTCAGATGGATATAACATTAAATATCACTATGTGGTGCGATAACCACGCTGCTATGCACATCACGGCTAATCCGGTGTTTCATGAGAGAACAAAACACCTTGATACTTGATAGATGGTCATGTGCTGCGAAACAAGTTCAAGGAAGGTTTTGTTAAACCTACATATGTTCCTTCTGTCTCTCAAGTAGCAGATTTCTTCAGTAAGCTGTTGTCGATTTCAATCTTTAACAAATTGCTGTGCAAGTTGGGTGTGTCTTGCTTCACACGCACTCCAACTTGAAGAAAGGGTGTAAAAGTGCAGCTTCAATTCTGTTATTTCCGGATTTATTTGCTTTGTTTAGTTCCTGGTCATAGTCGCTTATTACTTAACGAGTCGTGTTTCTTTTTTTGTTTTGTTTTATGGTTAGACGGGGACGACGTCGTTTTTAGCAGCATTTAATATCCTCATGCATATATGAGGTGATCAGGATGCATGTACTGTTTTGATTGAGATGAAATGAAAAATATGAGTTTGGCCCCTGAGATTTAACATATTTTACCCTCTTTTGTGTCTCGCTTTAGTAATACGAGTTCTGTGTTTTAAAGATCTAAAGCCTCGGACGTATGATTAACAAGAAACATTATGTTCACTTCTCGGATACCGCAATCTAGCGAACAATGAACACCTCAGATCACCAGAACTAGCATGAGTGATACCCTACCAAACTGATTTTCAATTAAGATTACCAAACCCTAAAACCATGCCCTTCACAGCCATAGCACTACATTTCAACATTAACATTAACATAAATCCAGCAAATAACAGAAAATAATGGTACCAAAATCAATAGCAAAAAAGAAAACTGACCAAGGAAGGTGAAGAATGCAGAGGGGGCGGTTTGAGCCTGAGGTAGCGGGCAGACATCCCAGCAATTTCTGAAATGGCAGCCTCCCTAACTTCGGGCACCTCGCTGGTCAAATCCTCATAGGCGGCTTCAAAGGCCTCCAGCCAAAAACTGTCCAATCTCACTCGCTGGCTGTTGATGTACACATCCCACATATGATTCACCAGCTTCTCCCTCTCTTCCATATCCTAACCCAAAAAATCCCCAAACAACAAAAAAGTATTCAAAACCCTCACCAGGCAACATAACAGAGAATACAGATATGAAAATGGAAAGGGGGTAGTAGAAAGATTACGAGGACGTCGAGATCGTCCGAGGGTTGGGAGCCGTAATTTTCATTGAACCGGTCCTTTAGATCTCCAGCGGACCACCGGAGGGTGACTGTGCCGGTAAGCATCGACCAGAAAGCCAGCAGCAAAATGGCGCCGAAAGCCCAGAACTTGTAGCGGCCGCGTCCGAAAATGCTGAAGGAATCCAAGGGCGCGTCTCTTCTGGGGAGGACGGATGAAGATGTGGGCGTAGACACGGGTAGAGGAACGTCATCATCCCTCATGTCGATGTATAGCAGATGCAATTTGAAGCTTTCAGAATAATACTTCAAATGGAGATGGACGGAGAGTGGGATTATGTAACGCCCCACTTTTCGTACGTTGAAATCAATTGAAAATTCAGAGTAAATTTTTCTTTGAAACAATACTTGGAAATCTTTACTTAAACTTAGGGCGTTACTAAAATAAACTTACTTGCATTTGAAACTTAACTTACATTTCGCGAACAACTCATGACTTTGTCTTACTTTGAAAACATTAGACATAAAAGATAAACTTTCCATGGCAATGCCTTGAGGGCTTACATGTGACCTTGGCTTAACATTGAACCTTGCATATCGATGACATACACTTTGCTTTAAACATGAATATTCCATAAAAACATAACTAATTGCGGAAACGTAGAAACTCGAATCATATTATAATTCTATGACTATGTGACCACCCTCGCCATCGCTCCAATGCCAGCTCGCCATATACCTGGGTGTGGAAAACAAATAGGGTGTGAGCATTTCCACTTACTCAGTGAGAGATCCTTCTAAGTTACCATCCTAACCAACTATCATGCATGAAATCATTAGGTATACTCAACATAATCATGAGCTCCCGACGAGTGGTTGCCCACAAGTCGAAAGACTTTCTTGCTACTACAACCCTATTAGACAACTAAACACTAAAGTCATAGCACGCACGTGAGTACACTATCGTCACACTCCCACCCCTCGTCAAACTCCTTATACCACTTTATGGTGGTGGGAGAACATTGCCTCTCGCGGCACGGCCAACTAGGCTTGACGAGAGTACCACCCGTGGGGTTGAAGGAAGACAGCCCTCATCATGGCTCCGTACAGTCTTATCGACGGGGACAACCGTTCGAAGTGTGCACCAACGAAGGTTACATGCACGCACTTACATACTCTAACCCTAGCATCTAGCCACCCTCTAGAGTTATAGTCCGTGAACCTTGGTACTGCAACAAACGACTTGCTCGAATGTTGGAACATTGTATAAACATGGGTACTATGCAAGCTACTTAACTTCATTCAAAACATAGATAATCAAAAAGGATAAATAACGTAGAACTTCCCCCACCTTTTTTTTTGGTATGCTCGACTTAAAGGCTTGAACTTGAAAGAACTTGAGGGCTCGACTCCTCGATAACTACATTCATTGGGGCATGTCTTAGAATCTTATCATGGCTTAACTTAAACTCATACTTACTCTTATACATATACGTGAACTTTGAAAACTAGCTTGCTCGGCTTTGCCTTGCTTGCATACTTTGAAAACGTTTGTTTATGTTTAAGTCTTTTCGATTGGTTGATAACTTAACTTGCTTAAATTTTATCACATAGGGAATTGAAGGATCATATAAACTTCAAATAGCATGACATGGATCAGTTATGCCACATAAACATGTCTTTAAACAATAACAATCAAATTTGGAATTCCAAACATGAGCTTATACAATTTTCAGCATGCGCGATGAACTTAGAATGCATGTAACTTTCAGTCCATAGGTCATATCATGATTATTCTAATTGGAAATTATCCCTAACTCATGACTCTACAACCTTCATGATGACCACTCAAACAGATAACGTCATTTAAATGCACATAATATAACAACCATCTAATTCATAGACGCAGTCAACGATTGAAGTAAAACAGCTGACAGGACTTCAGTAATTGCAAGATAAATGAAGCTACAGACATGCTTTTCATAAGATTCAAAAACCACCAGACAGCCAACTTAATTATCTAAAAGTTTTTTAAAGACCACATTGGCAAATAATGATATTATCATCGAGTTTAATCTTGAAACATTCAGATTATAAAAACTGCCAGAAATCAACTTATATTACATACAGAACCTCAGTAATTTTCATGTATCTCGAGCTATAGGTCATAAAATAATGAAATTCCAAAGCTTACAGAAACTACACACATATGTCTACATATCTCATGAAGACCATTTTCACATTTGAGCATGTTTGACACATCAAAGTCAGTCATACATTAAAGGTATATTCTCAGTCCTAACTTCACAGAAACTGGGCACACAACTGACTTGTAAAAATCATATAAAATCCATATGAACTCCGATTTCCAAAATTCTAAAGCCTACTGAATCCTAACACAATTTTCCACATATCATCTGAAGAACACATTCCCAAGAAACGAGTTCTTGGTCGCCAAAAACGGCTCACAACAGAGGCCACGAAACAGAAATTTCAGGCACAACTTCAATAGATCATCATCAATAATCATTCAATTCAACATGACACATAATTTTCATTAAGCAAGCTTTATTATCAACTTCTTAGACATTAAACATACTTTAAAATTATCAAATTGTCCAAGATCCAACTTGGTCTTTCATTAAATATAAAAGAAAATCATTGAATCTTATATAATTCTCTAGTTATTTTACATATCTTATCATGATTTATTAAGATTATGAACATTAAATTCAGCCCAAGAATCGAAAAGAGGGTTTACCGTGCTCGGGAAAAAGAAGAAAAGAATGACTCGTGAAAAAGCTCGGGCTCTTGGCGGTAGGCTTGAACGTGTGAAGGGATGTAGTTTTTCTCTTCTTTTTTTTTCTTCTTGTTGCGTGCGTAAATAAATCCCATGAGGGAAGAGATATATTTATACAGCTAGGTTTATAAGACTTGGATTAGGAAAAAGGATTCCTAAGACTTGGATTAGGAAAAGGATTCCTATTTTCCATGTGTGTGGGATTCTTTTTGGCTTGGTGATCAAGACAAGATTTTTCTCTCTTATCTTTTCTCTCACCTCACGTTTTTTCTCTCCTTAGGGCGATTTTGGTGCTCAAAATCTTAGATTAATACTTCTGCTAATTACTGCTAAGGTTTTAATTAATAAATTAATCTATCTCATTAATATAATAAAAATTATATTAATATTATGACTATTTAATACTTAAGAAAATTAAATAAATGAGGACATCTAAATAATTTTTCCAATTATCAATATTTATAATTAACGAGTGTGGACACTCACTTAATCAATACATAAAAATCGAGCTCAATAATAAAATAAAATAACATTAACATTAACATTAATTAATTTATCATGAAAAATACTAAATATGCATAAAATGAATGGCACGAGTTCGGGGCGTTACAGATTATTATGATCTAAATTGTGGACCATCACAACCAAATAGCGCTGCTGCAGCCGGAGCCTAGCACGTAATATTGGATTCTTTTCCAAATCAAAATGTAATAATCGTGTTCTTTAGTTTTGTAGAGCGAGTTTACCGTTAATAGGCTTAACAAAACTATTGGCCCATAGATCATGTTAACATATAATGAGTAATTTACCCCCTTTACTCTTCATCTGCTAAATAATATTAATAATATGAATAGGTAAACTTTTTATCATAATTACGAAATATTAAATTAATTAAGGTAATGGTTTATTTTCAGCAGCTTTTAAACTACCCACTACACACATTAATGATTGATTGAGTATCGGGAGTGATATTCTCCTTCCTTCCACACGCAATAGCCAAAATAGCCATCTTCCCTAATACAAAAAGCTACTCTCTGTCTGAAAACTTTAATGGCCGAGCGAAAAAAATTCGAAGCCAAATCCGAAAACAATGAAGACGGCCGACGGCCGACCGAAGAAGCCAAGTAAATTCCGATTCGCTCTCTCTATCTCTTTATCTCTATTTTGAAAATTTATTGAGATTTGTAATTCCGATTTTAAATTTTTGAGTTATTTTTTGTTTTTGATTTTCGAGATTGATTTTTATTGGAATTTTGTTTTTGAGATTGAATTTGGTTTTCGAGATTGATTGTTATGGTTACTGGTTGATTTGAAGGTGACTAATGGTTTTTACAATAGAGATTTTCAAATGGGGGAAGTTTATGAGATTGAATTGTATGTTATGCTTTATCTCGTTTGTGTTGTTTATATGTTGTTTATCTTATGTATAACTATACGGATAATTTATATGCATTTTACATGTTGTTTATCTTATGTATATATACAGTATATCTGAACATATTTTCACGATCAACTTTCCACTAACTCAATTTTCTTAGATTACACGGACGATGCTGACTTGGACCATGTACATTAGATCCTGGTTGTCGAGTATCGGGTGAATCGAGGTCGAGGTTTTGTTTTGTGATCTATTATGGCTTAAGAAAATCTTGGTTCTGATGTTTGATGATGATGATGTATGAAAGAGGAGTTTGAGTCTTTCGGTTCGGGTTTGGGTTCGGTTTCGGGTGCGAAATGGGGATTGAATGGAGCCTTTGTGGAGGAGTTTGATGCACAGGCCAGTGGCAATGGAAATCTCAAGAGTGAGGATTATGAGGAGAAAGTAGATGAGTTTGAAAGATCTGCTTACCAATGCCATTTTTTTTTTCATTTCTATTTCCTTTCCAGAATTGAAGGTTGAGATATTAAATGTAATGTTGAAAATGAGTGTAAAAATGATGCTTACTAGTTGAGAGAGTATATTCTAATGTTTACCAATTGTATATTTTAAAACTTGTATGAATATGCACATGTTTATCTAATGGTTATTTTTAGTATACATTATTGTTGTATGAAGAACCACATGTTTATCTAATGTTTATTTTTTAGTATATACATCTGTTGTTTTATAGCAAATTGACCAACTTTATATTCTAAAACTTGTTTGATTATGCACATGTTTATCTAATGTTTATTTTTAGTATACATGTATGTTGTAGCAAAATTTTCAAGATATCTACTAAACTCTGCCTTTTCATGCCTCTTCAGCATATGGATGTTTTATCCTATTATCTCAGAAAACTCGGACCATATGGTTCTTTTGAGGTCGTACGGTAAACCACCACCGACGTGCTATTTGATTGATCTCTGTATGACTAATACCTTTCAAAAGGTTCTGATACTAGTGTGTGTTCTTTCCCATTCATGTTGAACTAAATGGTGTTGGATATTGGGTACTGAGACGATTGTCGCTTGGTGTGAATAGGCTAGTTGTACGTAATTCTTGTCGATCGGAAGAGTTTGACAATATTGTCTTCAATGGTGTTAGATGCTATTCTACTCTCATCCCTATATTCCTTGGTGTGGTCCAGTTTTACCAAAAAGGAAAGACATCAAGCAGGTCATCCACACTCATAGGTGGATATCCATCCTTCACTTGATACTTTATATAAAGATCATTTGAATACGCGTTTATTTTCTGTTTATCAAACACACTATCTCGGAGCTGATTGTAGTCACATAATTTACTCATCAAGATACCTCCGACTTGGTAGTACACGTATTCATTGTTGATCCACAATTGTGATGCATAAACACATTCACATCAGTCATGCTTCTGTAAAATAAACAGATCTGCTAAATAAATACTCAAGATTACAGGAATAAAATTGTGTTTACTTACTGTATATATTACGTTTAGATATACAAAAATATGAGATTTGTAAAACTAATCAATCCGCACGAAATCAATGTGAATTCTAGTTCTAAATCTCTAGAGCATTGACAGATGAAGCCGGAAAAAAAAAATTAAAAAACAGACATTAGTGTCATAACACAATGAATGAGAATTGACCAAATTAATCTAGGAACCTACATAACTTCTGTTTTTTTCATCCATATTTTCGTCAATGGCTGCCATAGCCGCGAGCAAGCCCTTGTCGAGGAAACCTCATACTCAAACCCCTCCGAGCAGCTATAGCCGCGAGCTTCAAGGCCACGCGTTGCCATCGTCGAGATCCACCCTCCCCGCAGCCTAGACGTAAGCAGTCGCGACCCGCTTTCCGGCGACCACCCATCATCCCTGAGTAGTGCAACCTTCCGCGCGAGGAGCAGCAGCGCCGTTCGTCCTCCGAGCAGCCCTTTCATAAGTCGCCGACAGTTGGAAATTTTTGTTTCTCTATACAAGCTTAAAAAAAAAAACAGAAAAGTTGTTCTGAATGCGTAAGTATCGAACCATTAATTGAGTGCATAGTTTGGAAAAGGAATAGATATCGTAGATTTGATAATACTTATCCACAAAATCTCAAATTTGATAAAAGATTTATGGAATCGTAATTTTAAAAATAAGGCTGATATATGATATATGTGTGTGAATTTCCCACATATAATAGGCCTTACACAAGAAGCCTACCAGCCCAATTGAACTAATTGACATTGGCCTATTTACATGTGTGCGGTAGTGAATTGTACTTAGGGAAATTTACATACCTATACTCTATATAAGATTTATTATTAAATATACGTGAGTAAGAAAGTTTTATCAAATGTGAACTTTTGTGGATAAATATTATCGAATATACGATAGTCAGATACCTTCCAAAACTTATGCACTCATTTTAATAAGACATTGGTTCACGCAAATCAAAATAGATTTTTACACTAAAAAAAAAAGAACAAAGGTGATCTTTACCATATTTGTATATGAGATTTCAAAAATGGGATTTAAAAAAAAAATTCAGTTATACTGTATATATACATCATATAAACACGATCAGGCAGTTCTCTAATATTAATAGTATAGTTATAATTAAGATAAACAACATATAAACCATTCTGAAACGGGATAAAACATAATACACAAATCGGGAACTACGTTTTTCCTCCTCTGTCATCTACATCGTCATGCCGAACCGCTCTGCGCGCTTCATCTTCTTGTATATATAAGTGACAACAGCAACGCCGTCGTGAAAAACAGCAGAATCCCCCTTCGGTTTTGATATAGCCACATAAGGATAACCCGGTCCAGAAGCTCCTTACTCAACCAGCGAACCACTCGAACTACTCGCATGTCGACATGCTCAAATCGACTTCCCTAAGTTCGATTCCACTGAGCAATCAAGAAGAGGCAGAAATTGGTCTAGTCGACTCTCGCAAGTCGACCTTAGACTATCGACTCTCATTAGTCGACATCAATGAAAGAGGAACAGCAAGAGTACAGCGCCCGAGCATCCCGATATCCTAAGTCGACTCTCAGCAGTCGACTGAACTAAGACGACTCTCTGAAGACGACTTCGCCTCAAAGAATTACTCAAGCGTAGCCTCCGAATCCGCACATATCCACGAGTCGACCTCCTAGCTCTCGAGGTCGACCTCACATACCTCGAATAACAAAGATGTGATGACGACTTATCACACTTACAACATACTTGAAGTTCCACACATTACGAAGGATAAGAAGGAATCTGTTGATGACTCAGCAACAAGGGGAGACGAATCGACCGGGGCATTTTGGACCTTCTAGGTCCACCGACTTGGGCATTCTGGGTACTTCAGGTAAACATTCAAACCTATATAAAGAAGGTGAGGTAACCCTAAACCCTAACTCTCATTCATTCCCACTCTCCCTTATAGCTGCTGCGCAGCATTCCCTCATCACTCTCATACTGACTTGAGCGTCGGAGGCTCTACGCCGGAAACACCTCCGGCGTTGAGTTTTTGCAGGAATCTCGCGGTCCAGCAACGATTGGGAAGCGGTTCAAGCAGATCTGAGCTCACAACAACCGGTTCCCTCCAGATCTGGAAGTAGACCCATCATTTGGCGCCGTCTGGGGGGAGTTCTTGAAGCAAGGAAGAGCTTCACACCCAGCTCCGATCTGTTTGCTGATGGCGGAGAAGGAGGGCTTGCAGAGGAACTTGAGCGAGGAATTTAGAGGGACGTGGACGGACAAGAGGCCACCACCGCTCTCCACCACCAAACACCCCGTAATGCAGATGATGGAGATGCCACCATTCGGAGGACTTCCACCACCAGGACTGACGTTGGGCGGAGAAACACCTGTAACTCCAACCGACGTGAAGCTGCAAGTGTTGACACAGGCAGGAACAAGTCAAAACCCTAACCCAGATGGAGAGAAGGAGCCAACGGAGGTGTCTCGACGCGAGGGAAAGCAGATACAAGAGGTACCGAAACAGACACAACCCCGCGTCGAGGAACAGACTTTAACAATGACGAGGAGTGAAATGCAAAAGATGATTGCTGAAGCCGTGGCTGCCCAGATGAAGCAGATAGTGCAGGCCGAGCAGCAGCCTCGAGTCGAGTGCCCACCCCGGGTAGAGCACCAGCCCCGTGTCGAGTACCCCCCTCGAGTCGAGCAGCAGCCGCGTGGCGAGCAACAAGCCCAGTCGAATGTACAACAGAACAGAAGGGTAGACGAAGAGGAATCCTCCGTTCGAACTGTTAATCCACAGGCGAGGGACGAAACGTTAGAGCAACTACTGGCACAGGTTCGCGATTTGCAAGCTCGAGTCGACGGGAGGAAGAGCAGAGGAGCAAAAGAACACCCCTTCTCGTAGCAGATCCTGAGAGCCGACTTACCCAAAGGCTTCAGGGAGTTGAACATATGGTATGACGGTACCACAGACCCATCTCGACATCTGAGGAGTTTCGAAAATATGGCAGTACTGCATCGCTACAGCGACCCCGTGCAATGTCGCGCTTTCTTGACGACTCTGACAGGGTCGGCCCAGGACTGGTTTCATCAATTACCGGCTGGGTCGATTAGGGATTTTGACGGTTTCAGCTCGAGCTTCCTTAACCAATTCGCAAGTGTGAGGGTGCAAGAGAAATCTTACCTCTCGTTGATTAGCATGCAACAGAAGAAGGGCGAGTCGTTGCGGGAGTATGTGGCAAGATTTACCAAGGCGTGCGTCGAATGCCCAACAGCGACAGAGGAAATCAAATCGGGAGGACTGACGAGGGGATTACTACCAGGGTTGTGTAAAAACTCTTTGGCCAAGCGACCTGGTAGGAGTTTCGATGACGTATTGGGAAGGTGTGCCAAATACATGAATGTCGAAGAGGCCGAAGCCGACTACTTGCAAAGTGTGAAGATGTCTCAAACCGACAGTCGAGACGACATGAAGGAAAAGAAGGGTCAAAATCGACAGGAGATAGAAGGGGATCCCCGAGGGCTGATAGGGGTGAAGGCAGATCTAGGGGATGGAGACCAACTCAGTATACACCCCTGTCGGCTACTCACGCAAGAATTCTGGAAGTTATGGAGAGGGAAATCCGCGACGACGTGGTGAGATGGCCGCGAACGAGGAAGGACGGACCCATAAAGCCCAAAAGCAACTTATACTATCGATTTCACAAAGATTACGGGCACAACACTGACGATTGTCGACACTTGAAGGACGAGATTGAAAGGTTGATAAAGGCAGGCCACCTGAAGGAGTTCATATACAAAGATCGGGAGAGGTCGAGCAGGAGACGAGAAAGGAGCAAGAGTCCTCGCAAGAGGGCGAGATCACCAGACAAGGAGGAACTCCCACCAAAAAGAGGGGTCATTAACATGATTTTTGGAGGATCGACTGATGGAGATTCCAATCGGGCAAGAAAGGCCTATGATCGAGGCCGATATGCGAAAGTCGAGGTGCAGCAGGTCGACGAGAGTGGACCGGTAATGAACTTTGGACCGGCGGACGTTGGTGAAGTCGAAAGGCCGCATAACGACACCTTGATGATAACGGCGCAGATATCTGGATACGAGGTGCAAAGGGTGTTTGTCGACACCGGGAGTTCCATGAACGTGATTTTCTATGAATGCCTCAGGAGGATGGAGCTTGACATTGAACTTACACCCCTACACACATCACTCTTCGGATTCAACGGTTCGGAAGTCGCTCCCCTAGGAGAAACTATGCTTGCTGTCGTCCTGGGGGAAGGCGACTTGAGGAAGGTAAAGATGGTGAGATTTGTGGTGGTCGATGTCGAGTCGGCTTATAACGTAATCCTAGGGAGACCAGCGCTCAATGCGTTTCAAGAAGTCGTATCGACCTATCACATGAAGCTGAAGTTTCCCGTAGGAGATCGAGTGGGAGAGGCTCGAGGAGATCAAAAGTTGTCGAGAACATGTTATCAGATTGCAGTCAAAACCAATCAACGAGCTGAGGTAAGAGAAGGCAAGAGACCAATGACGAGTGAAAAAAGGCCGAGAGGGAATGACCTCGAGCCTCATGGGGAATTGATGAAAATTCAAATCGGAGAATCAAAGGACCAAACCACCAAAGTCGGGAGAGAGTTGGAGGACGAGTTGCGAGAACAGTTGGTGGGATTGCTGAAAGAATTTAGGGACATATTCGCTTTCTCGCCTGAGGAATTGACGGGAATCGACCCAGAGGTTATGGAACACAAACTCAATGTCGACCCCCTCAGAAAACCTGTGAAGCAACGACTCAGGCACCACGGCGCTGAAATCGACAAAGCCATCGAAGTCGAGGTGGACAAATTATTGAAGGCCAAACATATCAAGGAAATCCAATTCCCCGAATGGATATCTAACACAGTAATGGTGAGGAAGGCATTGAACAAATGGCGCATGTGCATCGACTTTCGTGACTTAAACCTGGCATGTCCTAAAGATCATTATCCTTTCCCGAGAATCGACCAGCTAGTCGACTCCACGGCTGGTTGCGAGTTGCTAAGCATGATGGACGCATCTCAGGGATACCATCAAATCCCTCTGGCTCCGGAAGATCAGAGTAAAGTGAGTTTCGTGACGAGTAAGGGGACATATTGTTACGTTGTCATGCCCTTTGGCCTAAAAAATGCAGGAGCAACCTACCAGCGGTTGATGGATCGAATGTTCAAACCCCAGATCGGTCAGAACATGGAGGTGTACGTCGACGATATCCTGGTAAAGAGCAAATCCTCGACTTCACACCCAGACGACTTAAGGGAAACCTTCAACACCCATAGGGCGTTTGGGATGAAGTTGAATCCGAGCAAATGTGCCTTTGGAGTGAAAGCAGGACGATTTTTGGGATATGTTGTCACAGAACGAGGAATCGAGGTAAACAGAGACAAGGTGAAGGCCATACTCGACATGGCTCCACCGTGAAACATCAGAGAAGTCCAAGTGCTGACGGGAAGGATTGCAGGCTTGAGCAGATTCGTCGCTCGGGCGGCCGAGAAGAGTTTCCCTTTCTTCAAATTACTCTAGAAAAAGACAGTTTTTAAATGGAGTGACGAGGCGCAGATGGCCTTCGAGAAATTGAAGGAGTTCCTGGGCGAACTGCCCTTGCTGACCAAACCAGAACCAGGTGTCGAGTTGATTCTATATATTTCGGTGGGGGAGTTTGCCTTAAGTTCAGTGTTGCTGCGGGAGGAGGGAAGCTCCCAACAGCCGATTTACTACACAAGTCGAGTACTCCAGGGTGCGGAGACGAGATATCCAGAAGTCGAGAAAGCTGCCCTGACACTAGTTATAACAGCCAGAAAACTGAGGCCTTATTTTCTGAATCATACAATAATGGTGAGAATGAATTTCCAATTGGGAGAAACATTGGGTCGACCTGCTGTCTCAGGTCGACTCGTAAAGTGGGCTGTGGAGTTGAGCGAATATTCTATCAAATATGAGCCGAGGCGAGCCATTAAAGCCCAAGCTTTAGCCGATTTCATTCAAGAAGGCACCAAAGAAGAGGAAAAAAAATGGATAATGCATGTCGACGGGTCTTCTGCGGCCAAAGGATCTGGTCTGGGAGTCGTCCTCGTATCCCCTGAAGGCGAGCAGCTCGACTTCGCCATCAGAATGGGATTCAAAGCCTTAAACAATGAAGCCGAATATGAGGCACTTATCAAGGGGATTCAACTGGCAATCGGTGGCGGGGCAACATAGATCGCAACACATTCCGACTCGCAGCTCGTCGTCGGACAGGTGTTGGGAAATTGTGAGATAAAGGAAGATAGAATGATGAAGTATGTCGAGGAAATCCAAAGCCTTACAAGGATTGGAGAAATTTGAGTTAACACAAATCCCGCGAGAAGAAAACAAACGAGCCGACTGGCTCGCAAGAATCGCAAGCTCGAACGAGGGAAAAGGAGGAAATCATATCACCACGATGCACCTCGAAGGAAGCGTTCTGAGCGAAACCATGGAAATAGGCGAGAAGGATGATTGGAGGAAATCGATTCGCGAACTCTTGCAGGGCCGAGTCCCTGCAGGAGACAAGCAGGAGGCAGAAAAGGTGGCTCGATATTTAAGCAAGTACTTCGAAGTCGACGGAATTCTATACAAGAAATCGTTGGTCGGGCCCCATCTGCGATGTGTTTCAGAAGAAGAAGGAATACATGTTCTGAGAGAAATCCATGAAGGATGTTGCGGAGCACACATAGGATCTCGAGCACTGACTGGCAAAGCCCTGCGAGCAGGGTATTACTGGCCCAAGGTGCGAGCAATGGCGGAAAAGCTCGTGCGAGAATGCGATAAGTGTCAGCGACCCGGCCAAGTCACCCATGTTTCAGCTGAATATATGACGACAATCAACTCTCCGATACCCTTTGCGCAATGGGGAATCGACTTGGTGGGCCCGTTGCCAATGGGGACGGGACAAAGAAATTCTTGGTGGTCGCGGTCGACTATTTTAGCAAGTGGGTCGAGGCGGAACCCTTGGCGCGAATTACTGAAGAAAAGATGATACAATTCTTGTTCAACCATATCTGTTGTCGATTTGGAATTCCGAAGGTGTTAATCTCAGACAATGGAACCCAATTCCAAGGAAAACGGATCCAAGCATGGTGCCTCGACATGGGAATCAAACAGAGATTTGCGTCAGTCGCACATCTACAAGCAAATGGGCAAGTCGAAGTTACTAATCGAACTATCCTCCAGGGATTGAAGAAAAGACTGGAAAAAGCGTCGAGAGCTTGGGTCGACGAGTTGACAACAGTCCTATGGGCCTATAGGACGACTCCAAGAAATTCGACGGGACAATCCCCATTTCACATGGTCTATGGGATGGATGCGTTATTGCCGATTGAAGTCGGCCTCGACTCCCACAGATCAAAGTTCTACGAAGAAAGGAAAAACGAGGAAATGATCGAAGAGGCCCTAGACCTAGTTGAGGAAGGTTGAGAAGAAGCCTGGGTGCGATCTGTCAAGTACAAACAGAAGATGCGAGCAGCCTTCGACAAGAAGGTCCGAACCAGACGATTCCAAGTGGGGGACCTCGTCCTCAAACGAGCCGACGCTCTCAAACATGTCGGCAAGCTCGAAGCCAACTGAGAAGGGCCCTACACTATCACAAAGGTGCTCGAGAGGGGCGCATATGAACTTGAGGATGGAGAAGGTCGACAACTCCCGCGATCCTGGCATGTGATCCATCTCAAACGCTTTTGCGCTTAAGGCAATATTTCGACTTACTTTTTGTACTGAACAATGTCTGAATTGAATTCAATGATGAAATGAATCTGTTTATGCTTCAATTATGTTTCTTACATTTACACGTCGACTTCAATATAATTGTATGAAAAATCGAATTTTTCAAAACGGCTATGAAGCCGACTAACTTTGCAACGATTATGAAATCAACTAACACAACTACGAAGTTGTAAAATTCTCGAGCAGAATCTCGAGCAGGCTACGAAGCCTTCGACTATGAAGTCGACTAACACAACTACGAAGTTGTAGAATTCTCGAGCGGAATCTCGAGCAGGCTACGAAGCCTTCGACTACGAAGTCAACTAACACAACTACGAAGTTGTAAATTCTCGAGCGGAATCTCGAGCAGGCTACGAAGCCTTCGACTACGAAGTCAACTAACACAACTACGAAGTTGTAAATTCTCGAGCGGAATCTCGAGCAGGATACGAAGCCTTCGACTACGAAGTCGACTAACACAACTACGAAGTTGTAAATTCTCGAGCAGAATCTCGAGCAAGCTACGAAGCTTTCGACTACGAAGTCGATTAACACAACTACGAGGTTGAAAATTCTCGAGTGGCATCTCGAGCAGGCTATGAAGCCTTCGACTACGAAGTCGGCTAGCACAACCATTAACAATTGGCACTCTCGAACGGAATCTCGAGCAAATTACAAATCTCACACTCATGACATCGGTATACACAATTATGTAATTGTCGCGTTTACAGAATGAAAAATCTCGTACAATCAACTTTGATACACATCTAGACAACGAACACCAACACGGCTAAGAAGCTGTTCAAATTGTTGCTCGACTTCGACCAGCTCGCAAGAAGGGTTGGGGAGAAGACAAGTTGGAAAACTTGTGTTTCACAGCTAAGAAGCTGTTCAAATCGTTGCTCGACTTCGACCAGCTCGCAAGAAGGGTTGGGGAGAAGACGAGTTGAAAAACTTGTGTTTCACAGCTAAGAAGCTGTTCAAATCGTTGCTCGACTTCGACCAGCTCGCAAGAAAGGTTGGGGAGAAGATACACAGGAAACAGCAGCAAAATAATTTGAAACACAACTAACACAAGCAATGAGAGGAAAAGAGAAGATCATATTGATATGAAAATTCATTACACTATCAGTCGTCTCGACCTTTACATAACTTGAAAATAGGTCGAGAACGACGAGAAAAAAAAAGAAGGAAGAAAAAAGAAGAAACGAACAAAGAACGGCACAGCCCCAGGACAAACACCGCTAAGACTCGGCATCCGACTTCTCAGCGGCGTCATCCCCACCTTCCACAATCGTGGCAGTCCTCTCTGCCTCCGCATCCTTGTCGACAAGCGGCTCAGTGCCCTGTTGCTCGACATCCCCCGCCTCGACTTCCTCCTCGCGACTAGCCCCACTTGCCCCGATTAGTTCGATCGGACCGGACAAGGGGGTGGGAGGAACCTCGAGTTGCGTGCTCAAGCCAGCCTTGCGGATGGCCCAAGCCTCGAGTCCCGACCACCATGGATAATCGTCGGGGAGAGAGTCGTCGCCCTCGTAGCCCTCGGGGTAGGGAAGCGTCTCCTTAACCGCCTCGCGGTCGAGCTTCCCCTCAAATTCGGACCCCGATACCACCGCCTCCCATGCGGAAAAAGTATGCTCGAAGCATTAGAGGGTGGCGGGGCAGAGCTTGTCGAGAAAGGCGGGAGAGTTGCAAAAGGCCTTGACGACCTCCTGGCGGTAGGTCTCAAGGAAGACGGCGCCCATCGGGGACTTCAAAAACGTCCTGCGCCCCTCCTCGACGCCGTTCTCCCTCTCGACCACGGCCTCGTCACGAGCCTTGTCGAGGTCGGCCTTAAGCTTGTCGTTCAGGTGCCGGAAAACGGCCTTATCGGCCTTCAGCTTGTCGACCAGGGCCTTCGAGGCCTCCAGGTCTTCTTTCAGCGTCTCGATTTCCTGGCGCTGAGCTTCGCATTTGTCCTCGAGGGACTTAGTGGAGGCAAGAGGAGCCTTGCTCGTCTCCTCGAAGCATGGGAGCGCCGCGGCCAGGAACTGCGAAAGAACATGGAAAACAAATGAGATTAGATGAACCAAGTTTAAGAGAAGCATGACGATAAGAGGGTTTAAAGATAAGAAGAATACCCGAGAAAGGCACAGGACGGCGTAGTTCGAGCGCTCATAGAGATTCCCCTCGACGCGCTCCTTGTCGACGTCGGGGATAGTAGAGTGGAGGTACTGGGCCACCTGATAGGGCTCAGGGTGGTTCCAGAGTCGAGACGACATTTTGACCGTCACATCCTGGACGGTGATTAGAGCTTTGGCAGGCTTCTCGACCGCTTTCCTTTCCCTTTCTCGACCTTGCGACGCTTCAGATCGTCTGGGATCTGGACGACGGCCCGGTCATCTTGAGCCCTCTTGCGGGAGCTAGAGCCCGACGGTTTGTTTTGGGCGGCACCAGGGTTATCGACCCTGGACTTCTTCGCAGCAGTCGACTCGACTGTCGCACCAGCGGGGCGAAAAGGAGGTAGAGCAGAGCCACCCACCGGCTTCTCGGCCGGTTGCTTCTTGAGTTCGAAGCGTTTAAGTGCCTTAACTGCAATGATAGAAGAGAAGTTAGTAAATGAAGAACACTTAGTAGTCATGATTCGAATGATCGAAGTTTACAAACAATTACACAAGTAAAAGCTTACGGGGGTCATCGAGACGAGGAAGGTCCTCGTAGATGACGATATGAGCGTGATTGACTAGTTCACGGTCCTTTATCAACTGACGAGCACTATACGTATGCTTATTAAGCTCAGTCAGGAGAGTAGCGAACTCGTCAGAATGAGGCCGTTTATTTTGTTTCACTTTCGAGGTTATCCATTTATTTACATAAGGATACATACCGGCGGCAGGACGAATGAAGACGTACTTCGACTTCCACTCAGTCACGTTCGACGAAAGATCGTCGAGGAAAGTGACGCCGGCATGACTACCCAGACAATGGGCGCCTTTGGAAAGACGATAACCGTAGTAGTAAAAGAAAAACTCGGGAGAAAAGAATTTGAGTATTATTCGGGAAATGACTATGAAAGCTATCATGATGCGAATAGCATTTGGGGAAAATTGATTGATGGGAATATTGTACAAATTGCTAATTAATATTAGCTCGTCTTGGATAGGAAAGCGAAGGCCAAAGACGACTTGGTCTATAAAAAATGTGTGACAGCCGGGGGGAGGATGAGCGAAATCGTCGTTAGGACCAGGGGCGACTAACTCCCAATCTGAGGGAAGCCCACTGAACTTTCTGAAGCCCTCGACTTCGGCTGCAGAGGCATAACAAAATGGATTTAGAATAGCTAACCTAGCCAAGGGACAAGCTATAGATACAGTATTTTGAGATTCGAGAAGAGGAACAACTATTGGTACAGATACAGGGCTCGTTCTATAAACAGGGATATCTAAGAACCTAAGAGGAATACCTCGGGGAATGAGATCGAGGCGAGGAAGATCTCCTCGAGGAGGGCTCTTTACAATGTCGACTAAGCCGCCCTCCAAGAGCGCTTGGTCGTGCTGTTCCCAGTCGGCAGAAGAAGCAGTGGCGAGAGGAGGAGAAGAATGGGAAGGCAGCGAAACCATCCTATAGCCGGTCACATCGACGGAGTCAGAGCTAGAGCCCTCATCGACTAGATGGGTATAGTTGTTGATCTGTTGACCGAGGGAGCCGGATAGAGGGGACGAGTCGGAAGCTAAGGAAAGAAAAAGGAGGAGAAGGTCGAAATTAGTAAAGTCACGAGTAAGGGCCCACAAGATCGAATCAGGACGACTCGCAATAATCGACAGAGGAAGAAAGGACAAAGAAGGGGCAATCGCTATCGGTATCTCGACTTAAATAAACTAGTAAGTCAACCTTAGTCGACTCGAAAAGAGAAAACTGAAGAAAGAAGGCCACTAAGTCGACAAGAGCCGACTTAGCGACAGGTGAAAGTCGACTGCACATCGGCAGCCGACGACTGGTAAAAACAACAAATTCTAACAAAGTATACGCGTAAAGAGATCTAAGCGCGAAATCCATAAGAAATTCATGAAGAATATGCAGAACATACATGAATTCTGAAAGTTCTGGGAGTCCAGAAAAAATCAGAAAAAGGAAAAAATCAACAGAGAATTGAGAGTTAAGAAATAAGAGAGAATAGTAAACTTACACATGGTGGCCGGATTGAATTCGAAAGAAGTGAAGGTCGCCGGAAACGAATATCGCCGGTGAAGCTGAAACTCGCAGGTCGTCGGAAAGCTTGAAGAAAGTTGAGAGAGAGAGCAAGAAGTTTTAGAATGCGAAAAGTGGTTTGTGGAGAAATTGAAGTATATTTATATAAGGAAGTGATAGGTGTGGATCGTTGGATCATCAAGAGAACCAAGGATACTGATGAGGTACGGAATTCGAAGAGACAGCGATGGAGATGACGCGCGTCACTTTAGGGTTTCGAAATTTGAAATTTGAAATGGATCTGTCAGAGTGTCAGACTTATCCGAAAAAGCAATCATGAGATTGAGGTGCTCACTAATCGATTGACGAGATGAGTTGTAGAAGAAGCCAGTACGAGCAAGAATGGCAGGCAGACGACACAATTATACTTCACCGAATTTACTCTTAAGCAGTCGACTGCTTAGAGTAATTTTTAGGGGGGACTAGATTATATAGCCACATAAGGATAACCCGGTCCAGAAGCTCCTTACTCAACCAGCGAACCACTCGAACTACTCGCATGTCGACATGACTCCGTCGACATGCTCAAATCGACTTCCCTAAGGTCGATTCCACTGAGCAATCAAGAAGAGGCAGAAATTGGTCTAGTCGACTCTCGCAAGTCGACCTTAGACTATCGACTCTCATTAGTCGACATCAATGAAAGAGGAACAGCAAGAGTACAGTGCCCGAGCATCCCGATATCCTAAGTCGACTCTCAGCAGTCGACTGAACTAAGACGACTCTCTGAAGACGACTTCGCCTCAAAGAATTACTCAAGCGTAGCCTCCGAATCCGCACATATCCACGAGTCGACCTCCTAGCTCTCGAGGTCGACCTCACATACCTCGAATAACAAAGATGTGATGACGACTCATCACACTTATAACATACTTGAAGTTCCACATATTACGAAGGATAAGAAGGAATCTGTTGATGACTCAGCAACAAGGGGAGACGAATCGACCGGGGCATTTTGGACCTTCTAGGTCCACCGACTTGGGCATTCTGGGTACTTTAGGTAAACATTCACTCCTATATAAAGGAGGTGAGGTAACCCTAAACCCTAACTCTCATTCATTCCCACACTCCCCTATAGCTGCTGCGCAGCATCCCCTCATCACTCTCATACTGACTTGAGCGTCGGAGGCTCTACGCCGGAAACACCTCCGGCGTTGAGTTTTTGCAGGAATCTCGCGGTCCAGCAACGATTGGGAAGCGGTTCAAGCAGATCTGAGCTCACAACAACTGGTTCACTTCAGATCTGGAAGTAGACCCATCAGGTTTGATGACGCCTCCACTGAAGGATGTCGGCGTCTGCTTTGATGGGTCGTCTCCGTCGGCCAGAGGCTTCAAATTGACATCGGAGCCATTGACAGGGTTTTTCGATGGAGGTGTTGTCGCCGTCGCCATCTTTTGTGTGTGTGTGTGCGCGAGAATATCTTTTGGGTCGAAATGAAAGTGTGTGAGAATTACAGCATCAATTGCAATGGGTGTTGGTAAATTGAGATTTCCCAGATCACCGAGAATTTTGTACCATAATTATTAGATGCAAGACATTACATATATCAATTTTTAAAACTAATTAAGAACCGTAATCTCACAAATAAAAATCTCATCTCGTAATTTTGAAAAAAAAAGTGGTAAGGAGAGTAATTTTCTCGTATACTTATTTGTATATATACAATAAATAAAATTTAATTGCACTTATATCTAACTTAAACAAGTTATTTATATGTTTAAATATATGAGAAACGGATCAAGTCATAATGACTTACCATAACTGCGCCCCACTCTGATTTTAAAGAAAATTCATGGCTTTTCCAAAAATCAAGGTAAAATTTTCGAAATTCATTTTTCGAATCACAAATATTTATGCGTTACTCATTCTTTTCAAAACTTAGTTCAAGTCATGTCTGAACTAACGGGAATTCATTACCCGATTTTTCAAATATTTTCATTAACCATAATCTCATCTGTATAAACAATAAACATCATGATATTTCTAATCACATGCCCATGAATATCAAACTGAAAGGTTTTTCAACATAAACAATCAAAATACGTTTCCAAAATAATCAAGTCAACATGTTTTCAAAATCCAACCAACTATCATGTTCGAATAAACCAACATAAGTTCATGAAAGCGGAAGCAATAATAAGCATAAATAAATAAGCGAGACCACCCACTCGTCTTGTCTCGTCACCCGCCAACTGCTTAACCTGCATCCGTGAAGAGCAGGTTGGAGTGAGCATAATAGGAAAATTTAATGCTCACCACTATGCATATGAACGCTTATAAAATATGTTAGGATAGTATGGTCGCAGCATGAACATAAACAATAATAACATCATGTCTCATCTCTAGTCACATCAATGACTAGTCACATCAATGACTCACTCATGTGCACATCTAAGCTTAGCCATGCCACGTAAGGACACGGGAGTGCGTGCCACGTAAGGTCACAACCTTTCTATAGGATTTAAGGAGATTTACCTCGAAAGGGTAACCGTATTACATCGACGGGGACAACCGTACCGATGGCCATCAAGCTCACATCGATAGGCTACATGCTCACGTGCATACATAGATCATATCGGTTAAACACATTTAAACGCACATGCATAGATATTTTAGAATAACTAACCCACCTGGATTTCCGGATTGACAAAACACAAGAAGATATGGACGTAGGTCAAGTCTTAACTCCTCAATTACCTACATTAAGTCAAGATTCTACAATCAACATATATCTTGACTTTTAAAAGGGAAAACACAAATCAGACTTAGTCAAACTTGGTTTGACTAAGTTGTCCATGAAGTCCTGTGGACATTGGAACACTTAGACTCGGCACTTATACTCAACCAAAACACATATGGGAGTTCACATAAATCCAACTAAGGGTTGACTAAGTCAAACAAACAAGGAACAACATGCGAGCCGGTTTACAGTTTTTAACACAAAAACTATATTTTTGAAATACTAGTCGATAAATCACATAATCAAGTTGTTCAGGTTGCCGAATAAGTTAAGCTCTGAAATTTTAACATAAAATCTAACTCACTGGACTTAGTATAACACCAAATTTCAGCTCTTAACTCAAAACACACGTTTTTATAAAATTCGAACAAGTTTTTAGCAAAAACGAGCACAAATTCAAAGACTGACATAATGAGCGATTTAACCTTTGAAATTTTTACAAAAGAACCCTCAGCATGTGACTAACAACATGTAAAAATTTCAGCTTTAAACATGAAACATGCGAATTATAAAAATTATAACAAGATTCAGCAAATTTCAACATTTCAGCAAAACTGAACCAATATGAACTCCAAAAATCCTGGACATTTTTCCACACACATAACATCATTAAATAAGCAATTCAACCAAAAATTAGCAATTTAACGGATCAAATTATCATAATTAAAACAAGTTTCTACAGAATACTACAATAAATTATTTACCCTAGCAAACGAAGTCCAAAAATTCTGAAAGTTTTACACGACATGTAAATATGCCAGAGAGACAACATACTCAAATTTCAGCCAATTTGGAGCACAAATCAATTTAGTATTAATTTTACAATATTCTGCCCAGAAATCAAAACAATTAATTAAAATAGCTAAGTTGGTATTTAAATCTGAAACATTTATACGACATGTATGATCAACAGAGGATATCTCACACAAACACATTAATTGGAGCAGCATACAATTTATCACGAATTTAATACCAAATCAGCAACTATACGAGTTCATAAATTCGTATACGACTCGATTTATAATGAAATTGTTGTCAGTATTTTTACCGGAGTAGAATCGAAAGATTCATTCCCTGGGTCGTATCGCAAAATAGGTTAGCCGGATATTCTTGTGCTTTTATTCAATCACAAAAAAGAGAAGACGAATTCCTAAATACTCTAATTCAATATTTTTGGGGTTTCAATTATCAACTAATGATTTAAACTAAATAAAATGAAAATAAAATGGCAATAAATTCACTGAATGATTAAAGAGCTAGGGAATCGGGGACAATAGCTTTCAGTTCTATCACAATTACCAGCAATCAATTGCTCAGTTAAAGGACTTGAATCGTTTCTCATTCAGAGGTTCACTCTCAATAACTCTTCGTAACAAGAGAGTGAATGTAAATGATCAACTTATCAATTCCAACAGCACATAGACAATACGTTTCTGAACAAGTCTATTCTAAATGAGCCTAAATCGACCAACGTCTCCTCTCTTGGTTCTATACGTTGATTAACTAGGTTAGAAAGTTGATCAATCTACTAACTCTATAATTCTCACAACTCACATAGACATGAACAATTAAAGGCATGCAATCATTAACGAACCTAATCAATCATCCTCTATCCTAGCGAATGGATTTAGCTACTCATATGAAATTCAACACCAAAATTCATATAAACCCAAGCCATCATCATCAACAAGCAATTGAGAAAAAGAACTTACGATTAATTATGAGAATCCCAATGTCAAATCTAATGAACAATCCAAATCCAAAGAAAGAAAAATGAGTTTTTCAATCTCCAAATCCAATCAAACGAGAAAAAGCATGAAAAGGAATGAGTTTTGTAACGCCCCAAAACAGTAATGATATTCAGAACGGTTTCACTGCTCGACTATAAGTGAAATCCGTAATTTTAAAAAATTATCGAGTTATATTATTTATGCTAAATGCTCAAACATGATAAATTATTCTTTGAATAATTTTATCTCAAGTATAAGTTAAGATTAATCCATTAATTTGGGTTATTAAATAATAGCAGTTAATTCGAGAAATTACCGGACACGAACCCTAGTTGTCGTTCCGAGTATATTCCTCTAAGTCATAATCGAGAGTTGATATTTTAATACTTAGAATATTTTTCGAAGTGTATTAAAATATAAAAGTCAAGTTTTGATCATTTTAAATCGAGCCCTAGCCGAGCCTCGTGCCCGAGTCTCGAGCTCGCGCTTTAGCCGCGCCCGAGCATCCAACCGAGCCCCAAGACCTTACCAAGTCCTTAGCATCATATCCCATATTTTTCTAAGTGTTGGGAAGCCATTTCTAACCCATTGTACTTAGCCCAAGTCCACTCACCCGCGCAGCCCATCTCCCCGCGCAGCCCAGCCGCGCCCTCGCGCCCAGGGCCAAGTGCCGCGCCCAGCAGGCCCAGCGACAGCCCTGCCAGCCCAACTTCATAAGCCCATTTTATATGTTTCCAGCCCAATACTCTCAAGACCCAAAGCATGCGATCATTAGGGACTTAATGAGGATTAGTTTGGGGTAAGATTGCCCTAAGAAAGATTAAGCTAAGTCAACTCCATTAAGCTTGCAAAGTGGAGCATGGGTCTTTGAATATTTTATTCACCCTTGTAAGAGTTTGTCCCCCATGCATGCTCCATTCTGTCCAGACCCCTTGTGACCCATTATAATACTATTAAAGTGTCCCAAAAACCGTGCAAGGCATGCAGCACTCATGTCCCAAGGCCACCTCCACCCATGCACCTTGAAAAGACCATGTCCCCCACT
>BKCP01008093.1:20881-37382 GCA_008636005.1 Striga asiatica | reverse complement strand
AATTAAGCTGGATTAATCCCTAATTAACCCCTTAATATTCGCATGAGGTTGGGCCCTGGAGAAGTGGGCCGAAAAACTCCACATTGGGCTCGAGAAGTGGGCTGGTGCGCTGCCAGCGCTGGGCCTAGGCGCTGCTGGGCCCTGGGCGCGAGCTGGGCGCGAGCAGGGCGCGAGCTGGACGCGGGGAACTGCTGTCCTGGGTTGCGCGTGAGAATTACTTGGCCCAAGTAATATCCCCATGCTAGGCTAAACTTAAGTGTTCAAAACACTTAGAAAAATCTTAGGAAAAACATGGCCAAGGCTTGGGCTCATGCAAGGACACGCGCGAGGGATTAAGGCGCGGGTACTCGGGCGCAACATTGGCTCGGGCTCGGTATACACTTGGACCGAGGCTAACCCTTGCCTATGGCTGAAAAATGGACACACTTAGGTGCCACCAGACTTAAGAAAATCCCCTTAATACTTGGTCTTGACTTGGTGCGGACTCGGCACGACTTTGGCCCGAACTCGCGAACCCTAGGCGCGAGTGATCTCGGGACCACGCACGAACTAGGTGCGGTATACTAGACCGAGGGAATAACATCCAAGGCTTGACAAACATGATCTCATACTTAGAAATATTCTAAGTAAGGCTATGAGCATGGCCTGGGCTCGAACAAGACTCGAGACAACTAGGGCTCGAGAATTGGCTAGGCGCGAACTAGGCGCGATACTCGTGACCGAACGACTCGGTTCTGGACACGGCTTAACTTGGACGATTTATCGAACATACTCGGTTTCGATTATTCGTCAACTGAAATAATTAATTCCGACTGAATAAAATCCATTGATAAAATAAATGGACCAGAATTAATAACTGGGATTGAATAACTGATAACTGGCTCGAAACTCAAGACGAGCAGTATTAATAAAAAGAAATAGTTCAACTGGGAACTAAAAACTGTCATTTTTATTAATACAGAACTGGGCTATTACACGTACCAAGCCATTTCGAGCCCTAGCACCATTTTTCCCATTCTAACCGAGGTAAGCTCGGGATTTTTGAGTTCATAAATTATTTTATGACATTTTATAATTTTTCATGAAGAAAAACCGAGCCATGCATGTCATTATATGTGATTTACGAATTTTTGAAATAAATGACCTTAAAAATGAAAATTGAGTAGCAAACATGCCTAAGTTGAAAATGTTTGTTAGATCACCTTTAAATATCATGCCATTGATGGTGTAAAAATTTGAATATAATTGGAGTTCATTACCTTAGTCAAAATGCTTATGATTTTATGTGAATTTTCACTCCCCAGGCTTAGTAGAATACTTGCATGTTATGACCTAAGTGTTAGCCATTATAGTCCTCATTTTATATGTTTATCATTCGGCCCTGAGTAGATTTCCATGTTGAGTATGTCGGTTCGAGTGTTTAGTGCTCGTACGGGCCGTATAAGCCCTACCGAGTGACCATGCACGTGGACCCGGGGTCCACTAGTGTTTTAGGTGTTAATTGTACTTATTTTATCATATAAAGTTGTTATGTCATGCATGTCAACGGAAAAGTCACCGGAGGTCCGGCAAGGGCCGGCCCTGGTCACTGTCCGCGCATGTAGTGCGGTAGTGCCCGGCCCTAGTGCCTGTCCGTGCCTGCAGAGGGTTGCCTTAGCCAGTGCCCGCGCCCGGTAGGCGCGAGGCACAGCCCGCGTGCACGCAACAGCGCCCGCAGCGCCCAGTGCGTGCCCGTGTGCCAAGCATAAGCCCCAGTAGCCCCAGCACGCGTGGCCATGGCACCCAGCGTGCCCAGCCATGCGCACGGCGCCCGGCAGCGCCCGTGCCAAGCCCAGCGCACGAGGTCTCGTGCCAGAGCCTCGTGCCAAGTCCAGGGCTGACCCGAGCAGGGTCAGCTGAGCCCAGTCGGCCTCGGGGCGTGTCCAGCAGCACGCCCGAGAGCCCAGTGACCTCGGGGACGGCCAGTAGCGCCCGTGTGGCCTCTGCCCGTGTCTGTCCCGCGTCTGCCCTAGCCCAGCCGGCCCGGGACGTGCCCAGCAGCACGCCCGCGTGCCCAGAACCCTCCAGGGCGCCCGGCAGCGCCCGCGTAGCCCCTGACCAGTGCCAGTCCGCGCCGTACCGTGCCCAGTGCACGCCAGCGCGCCCCAGCAACCCTCAGTCCGTGCCCAGCCGCACGACAGGGCTTCAGCCAAGCCTCGGCCGTGCCCAGCGCGCACCCGAGGGGCACCAGTCGTGCCCGGGCCGTGCCAGCAGCCCCTGGCCGTGCCCACCAGCGCCAGTCCGCGCCAAGACATGTCCAGCGGCCCCAGGGACCGAGCCCGGTCGCACCAGCCGTGCCCAGCGCCGTGCCCGGGCACCAGCTGGCCCGGCACGGGACCGAGCCCGGTCTAGCCGAACCCAGCCCGACCGCCCGGCCCAGTCGAGCCGGCGGTCCGGCCAGCCAGCGAACCGGCCGGTTCGACCGGCGGTTCGAGTCAGTTTTGATTCGTGATTTCTGATCCGAGTCCAGTACCGGAAATTTCAGTATTTTTCCGAGCCAATCTAGTCCAGTTTAATCACGTAGATAAATCCAAGCATTTTAGCATATAATTAAATATTCTAAGCATTATACTTAGCATTATTTTGCTTAAATATTTATGTAGCCTAAGGAGAGTCGAGCCTCCGACCGCTACTCCAGCCTCCGCACATGCATACCAGATTTCAAGTTTTCAGGTGGGGGTCATGTACTGGATGTCACATCAGATATAATATCTGTACCATGGCAGAGGTATGTTTGAGACAGTTTAGTTCCAGGTTGGGTGGCCGAGGCCTTTATACCCACCTGATGACCGTTGGGAGGGGCGAGGCCCTTTATACCCCATCGGCGTGTGCACACGAGCGGCTAAGGCCGAGGGTCTTTTGACCACAGATCAGAACAGATATCTGAGATCAGTTTACAGTTTTAGCTCTTATATATTTATGTTTCATGATACGTTATTATAGATGATGTTTTGTTCAGTACTGGTCTTTGCGGAGCATAGTGGTTTGCTCACGCCCCCATTGTGTTTTTCAGGAGACGGAGTCGAGCGTGCCGGATGAGCACAGATGTGGCGCAGCGTGGTCATGAGAGTCGGACATATTTTACCAGCATTTTTATGTCCTATATTTATGATCATGTGTATTTTATTCAATTTATGTACGCATGTTATGTATTCGTATTTCGGATGCTTCCGCCAGCGAGTTTTCTAGACAGTGCGAGACAGTACAGACTACGCATGTGTAATTCTATAATCCGCGAGCGGATAGTTTGGTTGCATGTTTTTATTATGTCTGCGGGCAAGCTCGAGTTCAGTTTAAGTTTTTATCTGCCACATCCCGCAGTAAGTCAGAATTTTCAAAAACCCAGCTCGCACATTCTTTCAAAAATTAAAAATAAAAATTTTACTCTGATTTTTCAAAGCTAGTAGTGAGGCGGGGTGTGACAGAAGGACCTATCCTTCTTAAAATATTTCCGTCCTCGGAAATACAAAACTAAGGTTAGGCCAGAACTCCTACTACATAACTATATACATCAAAACATAAAAATAGAAAGTACATATATGTACAAGTGAAAATCTCAAAACTCGAAATCTAGATAACGAGCTCTGATCTCGGCCTCTCTCTCCCAAGTGGCTTCCGACTCGTCGTGGCGACTCCAGCAAACTTTGACGAGCTCTATATCTCTGTTCCTCAGCCGACGGACCTTTCGGTCCAGAACTGCTATCGGCCGCTCATCATACGTCAGGTTCTGCCCGACCTCTAGCCCGTCAAAGTTCACTATGTGGCTCGGGTCATACACGTACTTCCTCAACATCGACACATGGAAGACGTTGTGTACACCCGAGAGCTCTGGGGGTAATGCCAGACGATAGGCGGTGACACCAACTCGAGATAAATCATTCAAAGCCGTACCAAGCCATTTCGAGCCCTAGCACCATTTTTCCCATTCTAACCGAGGTAAGCTCGGGATTTTTGAGTTCATAAATTATTTTATGACATTTTAAGATTTTTCATGAAAAAAAACCGAGCCATGCATGTCATTATATGTGATTTACGAATTTTTGAAATAAATGACCTTAAAAATGAAAATTGAGTAGCAAGCATGCCTAAGTTGAAAATGTTTGTTAAATCACCTTTAAATATCATGCCATTGATGGTGTAAAAAATTGAATATAATTGGAGTTCATTATCTTAGTCAAAGTGCTTATGATTTTATGTGAATTTTCACTCCCGAGGCTTAGTAGAATACATGCATGTTATGACCTAAGTGTTCGCCATTATAGTCCTTGTTTGTCCCATTTTTGTTACGTTATTCGTGTCTATTTTCTCTTTCTTTTTCCCCATTTTGAGTCATTTAGATGGTTTTAGGATCATTTTGTCATTTATTATGTGTTTTGCGTTCATTTGAGTGTTGCGATGTTTTCCGTTTGTTTTCCGGTCTTTTTCTGTTCTCTTTTTGTTTTTGGTGTGTAGTTTGAAGACCTCGGGAGAACAGGTTTTCAAGAATCTTGTGGGGATGCTGACGCCATTAGATAGAGGGGTTCGTTAGCGACACGTAGGAAAAAACGGAACTCAATTCTGAGTTAAAATGAACCCGAACGAGCAAAAATCGTAAGATGGTGCAGTGCAGATTTTGGTCTCTGCGGCCGCGACCCTTTCTTCGCCGCGGCCGCGGCGAAGAAAAGCTGCCAGGTCCCAAATTTCAGCAATGAAAATCCCGCGGCCGCGGAGGTCGCGACGTGCAGAACAATAAATACTGATTTAGATCAGAATTTGAGTATCTTTCTTGGAGTTTTTTTTCATTCTCTCGACGTACGAGACACAGAAAACCCTATCCCCCTCTCTTTTCACTCATTTTTTCACTTTTCTTTTATCGATTCGAACGTAGAACACGGATTTAATCTCGAATTTTGCTATTGCTTTGGATTTAAGCCTGTTTATCAGATTCAACTTTGGGATTTCATCATTCGTAAGATTTTCTTTTCATTTAATCTTTGAATATGTCTATCTTGATGATTGAGATTGTTTGTGTTGAATCGATCATGAGTAGCTAAATTCATATGCTAGGGAATAGGGGATTAATTTTTTGAATTCGTTAGTGATTGTTGGGATTTATTGATCGTTCTATTTGTACGAGTTATTCTTCAAAAGAGTTTTTCAAATATTAGGCTTGAATATTGAGAATTATTGAAGGGTGACACTTCAATCTCCAATTTTCGATTGAATTCAATGTATTCTCGCATAATGATGGTCATTCTTATTGATTAGTCGGTTAACAACCCTCTAGTCTAATTTAATCGACTCTTAGAACCGAAAGGGGAGGAGTCGGTCGAAATAAGCTCGTATAAACTAGGCTTGTTCGTAACTGTATTGCCTAGGTGTTAAATGACTTGTTAATTTTGCCGTTCAAGTTTGTCCTCTTGTTACGAAAAGTTATTGAGAATGAGTACTTGAACGAGCAGGTTATTCAAATCACTTAACCGAACGATCACTTGCCCAATAGTCACAACTCGAACCAAAACGGATATCCCCGACCCCCTAGCTTCTTAAATCCTACTTGTTCTACGCGTTAATTTTTACTATTTCCATTTGCTTTAATTTAAGTTGTTATTCGTAGTTAATAATCAAACCAAAGCATCTGAATTAGAATGTTTAGGAATTTTATTTCTTTTATCTCTGCTTGAATAAACGTGCTAAGTATTCCGGCTAACCTTCCTCGTGAGACACGACCCGGTGTTCGAATCTTGTGATTCTACTCCGGTAAAAATATTTACAACAAATTGACGCCGTTGCCGGGGAAGGTTTAGGACATATTTTGTGCGCTTATTCATCTTATTTTTCGTGTTTCTTTTTGGTTTTGTGTTTTTCTTGTTTTCGGTGTTTCTTTTCTTATTTTATTTTATTTTCTTTACTATTGGTGCTCGTAACCTGTTTGTTGCTTGCATGTATGCGTACCTGGAGTGGACTTATATTATCCCCAATCAACAAGTCGGTTAACGAGAGCTTGAGAGAGATGATAGAAGAGCTGACCCTCGAATCACACACAGAAAAGGAGCTTTCCCCCAAGTCATCCGAGGGGAGTAACTCAGACATGGCTGATCAACAACCGCCTCGTAACATCCTCCGAGATTTGTCCCAACCCATGATCGGGCCGATCACTTCCTGTATCCGGCTGGAGCAAAACGCCCGAAACTATGAGCTGAAGATGGTCCACTACAATTAGCTCCCATCCTTTCACGGGCTCTCCAACGAAGACCCGCTTCACTTTCTTCGGGAGTTCTACAACGTCCTCCAGACGTTCCCACTACACGGGCTAACCGAAGACCAGCTCAAAACGCGGTGTTTTCCAGAAACCTTGAAGGACCGGGCCAAGGCTTGGTTCATGACTCTTGCCCCAGATTCTCTAACAACTTGGGCCGAAGTCTACTCCAAATTTGTCGGGAAGTATTATTCCCATCAGAAGACCCAAGACATCCGGTCTCAGATAGTCTCCTTTGCTCAACTGCCAAACAAGCCTCTTCACGAGGCTTGGGAACGTTTCAAGGATCTCCAAAGGCAGTGCCCCCACCACAACCTCGCTCCAGGACTATTAGCGAATTGCTTCTACGACTCCCTCCACCAAAACTTGCAGTATATGGTGGACAACGCAGCTGGAGGGGATATTGGGGGCAAAACAGCTGATGAAATGATTGCAATCTACGAGACGATGAGTGCCAACTCGTCTCAGAAGAGTATCAGAGGGAAGCGGTCCACAGTGTATGAGGTTGGCTCGAGTAATAATGCTATGGCCCAGCAGTTAGCCGAGCTCACGGAGCAGATGCGGCTACTAAATGCTTGAAGTTCCTCGCCGATACAGGCTATGGCCGTGAGTGCTTGTGGAGCATGTGGAGTACAGGGGCACAGCTCTGAGGTGTGCCCATCAGCTGTCGAGCCAGGCTATGGAGGCCAAACTACCGAGGTGAATGCAATGCAGGGGTACCAAAACCATCCCGGAAATGACCCCTACTCGAACACATACAACCTTGGGTGGCGAAACCACCCTCATTTTTCATGGTCCAACAATCACTATTAGCAACCACCTCAAACCAACTTTGTCCCTTAGCAGCAGCAACCTAGGGGGATGTTAAGGCTGCCAGCACCAGAAATCGGACCAACCCAGTCGAGCACAGACGACAAGCTGGACAAAATCCTCAATTTTGTCACAAATCATGACACCTCCATTAAGCGTCTTGACACACAAGTGGGCCAGCTAGCCACAAGGGTAGGGAGCATCGAGTATGAACTAGATAAAGGGAAGCTACCGAGCCAACAGGAACACGCAAAATCCGTGACGGTGATCATGGACGATAATAAGGGCCCGAGGAAGCAAAATAAGAAAGATAAGGCTCTGAAGATATCGCCTACTGAGCCGACTTTGCATAGATCTCCGAACCCCTACAGACTGAAAATCCCCTTCCTGAGCCGACTGTTAGAGGAGAAGGACCGGATGATGATTCGGGACCTTCATGCGATGTTGGTTAAGGCCAATGTTGACTTATCTCCTCCCGATGTATTGAAGAAAATACCGGCCCATGCACGATTTTTCAAGGAGGTGGCCACGAACAAGAAGCGGTTCGACAATGATGATGAGGTGGTAATTTGTGAAGCGGCGAGTGTCTTCCAACACTACTTACCGAAAAAAGAAAGAGATCCTGGTGGCTTTGTGATCAATATAGCTTTTGGGAGTGGTCAGGCTGTTTCAGGAATGCTTGATCTCGGTGCTGGCATTAATCTTATGCCACTCACTGTTTATCATCGGCTCGGGCTTGGAGATTTGAAGCCCACTAGGTTGCGCTTACAGCTTGCAGATCGTTCGTTCCGTCATCCGGAAGGGATTGTGGAGGATGTGCTCGTCCGTGTGGGGAAACTGATAGTCCCCGTGGACTTTGTGGTGCTTGATGTGGGTAACGCACAAGAAAACAGTAAGAAGCACGCTATCCTTCTCGGACGACCCTTTATGGCGACCACCGGCACAGTCATTGATGTGAAGAAGGGAACCGCGTGCATGACCGTATTGGAAGAATCAATTTCAATTTCCGTTCGAGAGACCCAGCCTGATCTGCAAGCAAAATCTGTGGAAGAATGCATGTCCCTTAGGGCGATTGAGCAGTTGACTAAGGAAGCGTGTATGCGAGAGTACACGAAGGGGTTGTTGCAGGACCGTGACCACATCGAGATGGGACGCCAAACCGACAGCCACACTACCCCTCCCGAGACGAGTTCCAGAGAGCTGCCCCGATCCGAATGGGGCGAAAGATTCGAGTTGACAGAGGCCCGTCGCTGTTTCGGGCCCGACTACCTCCACCCTCCGCCCGCACCACCGGACTCACAGTGACTAGTCTAGTCACTGTGCCATGTACGCTTGTATCTTTTCTCTTCTCCTTATTTTTGTTTTTGTTTTGGTTTTTTCTGTCTTTGTGATTGGTTGATTATATGGGTAGACTTTTCTTGCACTGATGATCGACAATGGGGACATTGTTCGGTTTTAAGTGTGGGGGAGTTTTTGCATGATTATGTGCCTTATGTGGTTGACCAGGTCTAGTTCTTTTAGGTTATTTCATTTTCTGCTTTTATTCTAGTGTCTTTTCGTGAGTCAGTTTGTGTGTTTTTGCGAGTATGGATTATGGTGAATTTTAAGATTTGTTGATGTTTGTTGACGATGTTGAGGAGATGTGATGATGACCATGACTAGTATGCCTTGATGAACTCGATGTGTCATTTTGTTGAACATTTATTTACCCTTTGCGAGGTTTGAGCCTTATGTTGTTTCTTGAGAGTCATTGGTCAAAATTTATGTTGATCAGAACTTGCTTTGAGTTTGTTTTGAAATGAAGTGATTGAAGTTGTGATTTGTGAAAATGATTGAGGCATTTCTTTGACATAGCTCGTTTTAGCCTTTCATTGACCCTTGAACTTATATTTTCACTAGTAGCCCGTTGAGCCTTGAACCGTATTTCTTGTCAATCGATTCCATTGAATTATTTGGAATTTGACAGTGTACTTGATATGATGACGGAGCTTTCTAATATGTGTCGATGAAGTATAGAATTTGTTTGGGATGCATTTTGAGTGCTTGAAAAAAAAAAAAATATATAGATAAAAAAATAAAAAATAAAAAAAACTTGAGAGTTCACAGGACAAATCGAATGGATTCTGCTCCTCTTACTAGTCAATTCATTTTGACAGGTAATGAGCATTGGGAAACTACTGTAGGAAACTTGGATGACCTCCAATGTTCACACCTACAGAATGTTGTCCTTTTGATTCAATCTTGTTCGGAAAAAGTTACTCTCCAAAAAAAATAAAAAATAAAAAAAAAAAAACATCGAGTACTTAATTTGCATTTCATCTTGAGCGTGTATGAGTGTTGCATGGAGTTTTGATGGGAATGTTTGGTTTCATGTTGATTTTTGATAGGTGGTGGAACATTCGAGTAGTTTATATGCTCGAGGATTTGATTGTTTATTTGTGCCGCTCTATCTTCATTTTTGTCTTCCCTTGTGCAAACTGCTTTGATTGCAACACTAGAAGACCTCTTGATTTGCACTTCATGATTTTTGATTGTTTTAGAGTATGAATAGACGATAAGCAAGCTTATGTTGATGCATGATGATCGACCAATTTGAGCGTATCCACTTCATATTTATGAAAGAAACCGAGTGAGGCATATATGTTTGATATTCCCATGCTTGAGCGTCTGTGTTCTTTAAGCGTTGCATTCGCGTTGTAATTGAAGTGTGCTATATTGGTCATTGGAAGTCTCCTCGGCTGAGTTGATTAATTTGAAGCTTGTCTTATTTGAAACTGTTATCCATGCTCGTTTGCTTGTTTTCTTTTCTTTTCGTGTCTTTTTGTTCGGGACGAACAAAGGTTTAAGTGTGGGGGAGTTGTTTGTCCCATTTTTGTTACGTTATTCGTGTCTATTTTCTCTTTCTTTTTCCCCATTTTGAGTCATTTAGATGGTTTTAGGATCATTTTGTCATTTATTATGTGTTTTGCGTTCATTTGAGTGTTGCGATGTTTTCCATTTGTTTTCCGGTCTTTTTCTGTTCTCTTTTCGTTTTTGGTGTGTAGTTTGAAGACCTCGGGAGAACAGGTTTTCTAGAATCTTGTGGGGAAGCTGACACCATTAGATAGAGGGGTTCGTTAGCGACACGTAGGAAAAAACGGAACTCAATTCTGAGTTAAAACGAACCCGAACGAGCAAAAATCGTAAGATGGTGCAGTGCAGATTTTGGTCTCCGCGGCCGCGACCCTTTCTTCGCCGCGGCCGCGGCGAAGAAAAGCTGCCAGGTCCCAAATTTCAGCAATCAAAATCCCGCGGCCGTGGAGGATTGGTCGCGGCCGCGGAGGTCGCGACGTGCAAAACAATAAATACTGATTTAGATCAGAATTTGAGTATCTTTCTTGGAGTTTTTTTCCATTCTCTCGACGTACGAGACACAGAAAACCCTATCCCCTTCTCTTTTCACTCATTTTTTCACTTTTCTTTTATCGATTCGAACGTAGAACACGGATTTAATCTCGAATTTTGCTATTGCTTTGGATTTAAGCCTGTTTATCAGATTCAACTTTGGGATTTCATCATTCGTAAGATTTTCTTTTCATTTAATCTTTGAATATGTCTATCTTGATGATTGAGAATGTTTGTGTTGAATCGATCATGAGTAGCTAAATTCATATGCTAGGGAATAGGGGATTAATGTATTGAATTCGTTAGTGATTGTTGGGATTTATTGATCGTTCTATTTGTACGAGTTATTCTTCAAAAGAGTTTTTCAAATATTAGGCTTGAATATTGAGAATTATTGAAGGGTGACACTTCAATCTCCAATTTTCGATTGAATTCAATGTATTCTCGCATAATGATGGTCATTCTTATTGATTAGTCGGTTAACAACCCTCTAGTCTAATTTAATCGACTCTTAGAACCGAACGGGGAGGAGTCGGTCGAAATAAGCTCGTATAAACTAGGCTTGTTCGTTACTGTATTGCCTAGGTGTTAAATGACTTGTTAATTTTGCCGTTCAAGTTTGTCCTCTTGTTACGAAAAGTTATTGAGGATGAGTACTTGAACGAGCAGGTTATTCAAATCACTTAACCGAACGATCACTTGCCCAATAGTCACAACTCGAACCAAAACGGATATCCCCGACCCCCTAGCTTCTTAAATCCTACTTGTTCTACGCGTTAATTTTTACTATTTCCATTTGCTTTAATTTAAGTTGTTATTCGTAGTTAATAATCAAACCAAAGCATCTGAATTAGAATGTTTAGGAATTTTATTTCTTTTATCTGTGCTTGAATAAACGTGCTAAGTATTCCGGCTAACCTTCCTCGTGAGACACGACCCGGTGTTCGAATCTTGTGATTCTACTCCGGTAAAAATATTTACAACAAATTGGCGTCGTTGCCGGGGAAGGTTTAGGACATATTTTGTGCGCTTATTCATCTTATTTTTCGTGTTTCTTTTTGGTTTTGTGTTTTTCTTGTTTTCGGTGTTTATTTTCTTATTTTATTTTATTTTCTTTACTATTGGTGCTCGTAACCTGTTTGTTGCTTGCGTGTATGCGTACCAGGAGTGGACTTATATTATCCCCAATCAACAAGTCGGTTAACGAGAGCTTGAGAGAGATGATAGAAGAGCTGACCCTCGAATCACACACAGAAAAGGAGCTTTCCCCCAAGTCATCCGAGGGGAGTAACTCAGACATGGCTGATCAACAACCGCCTTGTAACATCCTCCGAGATTTGTCCCAACCCATGATCGGGCCGATCACTTCCTGTATCCGGCTGGAGCAAAAGGCCCGAAACTATGAGCTGAAGATGGTCCACTACAATCAGCTCCCATCCTTTGACGGGCTCTCCAACGAAGACCCGCTTCACTTTCTTCGGGAGTTCTACAACGTCCTCCAGACGTTCCCACTACACGGGCTAACCGAAGACCAGCTCAAAATGCGGTGTTTTCCAGAAACCTTGAAGGACCGGGCCAAGGCTTGGTTCATGACTCTTGCCCCAGATTCTCTAACAACTTGGGCCGAAGTCTACTCCAAATTTGTCGGGAAGTATTATTCCCATCAGAAGACCCAAGACATCCGGTCTCAGATAGTCTCCTTTGCTCAACTGCCAAACAAGCCTCTTCACGAGGCTTGAGAACGTTTCAAGGATCTCCAAAGGCAGTGCCCCCACTTAGTTCAGTCGACTGATGAGAGTCGACTTAGGATATCGGGATGCTCGGGCGTTATACTCTTGTTGCCCTTCTTTCATTGATGTCGACTAGTAAAAGTCGATAGACTAAGGTTGACTTGGAAGAGTCGACTAGGCCAATTTCTGCCACTTCTCGATTGCCCTCAGTAGAATCATCTTTAGGGGAGTCGATTGTGAGAATGTCGACGGAGTCATGTCGACATGCGAGTTGTTCGAGTGGTTCACCGGACGGGTAGGGAGCTTCTCGACCGGGTTCTCCTTGTGTGGCTATATCATCTGTCCCCCCCGAAAATCACTCTAAGCAGTCGACTGCTTAAGAGTAAATTTGGTGTGTCGCCTTCCTGCCATTCTTGCTCGTACTTGCCTGTTCTGCAACTCGTCTTGTCAATCGATTAACGTGCATCTCAATCTCATGATTGCTCTTTCGGATAAGTCTGACACTCTGACAGACCCATTTCAAATTTCAAATTTTGAAACCCTAAAATGACGCGCGTCATCTCCATCGCGGTCCCTTCGAATTCCGTGCCTTATCAGGATCGTTGGTTCTCTTGATGATCCAACGCTCCACAACCACCACTTCCTTATATAAATATACTTCACTTTCTCCATAAACTACTTTCCGCATCCTAAAACTTCTTGCTTTCTCTCTTTCTCAACTTCCTTCAAGCTTTCCGGCGACCTGCTAGTTTCGGCTTCACCGGCGATATTCGTTTCCGGCGACCTTCACTTCTTTCAACTCGATCCGGCAACCATGTGTAAGTTCACTATCTCTTAATTCTCAATTCTCTGCTGATTTTTTTTCCTTTTCTGATTTTTTCTGGACTCCCAGAACTTTTCGGAGTTCATGTATGTTCTTCGTATTCTTCATGAATTTTTTACGGATTTCGCGCTTAGATCTCTTTACGCGTATATTTTGTTAAAGTTTGTTGTTTTTATCAGTCGTCGGCTGCCGATGCGCAGTCGACTTTCACCTGTCGCTAAGTCGGCTCTTGTCGACTTAGTGGTCTTATTTCTTCAATTTTTCTCTTCTCGAGTCGACTAAGGTCGACTTACTAGTTTATTTAAGTCGAGATGCCGATAGCGATTGCCCCTTCTTTGTCCTTTCTTCCTCTGTCGATTATTGCGAGTCGCCCTGATTCGATCTTGTAGGCCCTTACTCGTGATTTTACTAACTTCGACCTTCTCCTCCTTTTTCTTTCCTTAGCTTCCGACTCATCTCCTCTCTCTGGCTCCCTCGGTCAGCAGATCAACGATTATACTTGTCAAGCCGACGAGGGTTCTAGCTCTGACTGTGTCGAGGTAACCGGCTATAGGATGGTTTCACTGCCTTCCCATTCTTCTCCTCCTCTCGCCACTGCTTCTTCTGCCGACTGGGAGCAGCACGACCAAGCGCTCTTGGAGGGCGGCTTAGTCGACATCGTGAAAAGCCCTCCTCGAGGAAATCTTCCTCGTCTCGATATCATTCCTCGAGGTATTCCTCTTAGGTTCTTAGATATCCTGTTTATAGAACGAGCCCTGTATCTGTACCAATAATTGCTCCTCTTTTTTACTCTCAAAATGTTGTATCGATAGCTTGTCCCTTGGCTAGGTTAGCTGTTCTAAATCCATTTTGTTATGCCTCTGCAGCCGAAGTCGAGGGCTTCAGAAAGTTCAGTGGGCTTCCCTCAGATTGGGAGTTAGTCGCCCCTGGTCCTAACGACGATTTCGCTCATCCTCCCCCCGGCTGTCATACGTTTTTTGTAGACCAAATCGTCTTTGGCCTTCGCTTTCCTATTCAAGACGAGCTCATACTAATAAGCAACTTGTACAATATACCCATAAATCAGTTTTCTTCTAACGCCATTCGCATTATGATAGCCTTCATAGTCGTTTCCCGAATAATACTCAATTTCTTTTCTCCCGACTTTTTCTTTTATTGCTACGGTTATCGTCTTTCCAAAAGCGCCCATTGTCTGGGTCGTCGTGCCGGCGTCACTTTCCTTGATGATCTTTCGTCGAACGTGACCGAGTGGAAGTCGAAGTACGTCTTTATTCGTCCTGCCGCCGGTATGTATCCTTATGTAAATAAGTGGATAACCTCGAAGGTGAAACAAAATTAACGGCCTCGTTCTGACGAGTTCGCTACTTTCCTGACTGAGCTTAATAAGCATACGTATAGTGCTCGTCAGTTGATAAAGGACCGCGAACTGGTCAATCACGCTCGCATCGTCATCTACGAGGACCTTCCTCGTCTCAATGACCCCCGTAAGCTTTTACTTGTGTATTTGTTTGTAAACTTCGATCATTCGAATCATGACTACTAAGTGTTCTTCATTTACTAACTTTTCTTCTATTATTTCAGTTAAGGCACTTAAACGCTTCGAACTCAAGAAACAACCGGTCGAGAAGCCGGCGGGTGGCTCTGCTCCACCTCCTTTTTGTCCTGCTGGTGCGGCAGTCGAATCGACTGCTGCGAAGAAGTCCAGGGTCGATAACCCTGGTGCCACCCAAAATAAACCATCGGGCTCTAGCTCCCGCAAGAGAGCTCAAGATGATCGGGCCGTCGTTCTGATCCCAAACGACCTGAAGCGCCGCATGGTCGAGAAAGGGAAAGGGAAGGCGGTCGAGAAGCCTGCCAAAGCCCCCATCGCCGTCCAGGACGTGACGGTCAAAATGCCGTCTCGACTCTGGAACCACCCTGAGCCTTATCAGGTGGCCCAGTACCTTAACTCTACTATCCCCGACGTCGACAAGGAGCGCGTCGAGGGGAATCTTTATGAGCGCTCGAACTACGCCGTCCTGTGCCTTTCTCGGGTAATCTTATCCTTAAATCCTCTTGTCGCCATACTTCTCTTGAATTTGGCTCATCTAATCTCATTTGTCTTCCATGTTCTTTCGCAGTTCCTGGCCGCAGCGCTCCCTTGCTTCGAGGAGACGAGCAAGGCTCCCCTCGCCTCTACCAAGTCCCTCGAGGACAAGTGTGAGGCTCAGCACCAAGAAATCGAGGCGCTAAATGAGGACTTGGAGGCCTCGAAGGCCCTTGTCGACAAGCTGAAGGCCGACAAGGCCGTGTTCCGGCATTTGAATGACAAGCTCAAGGCTGACCTCGACAAGGCTCGTGACGAGGCCGTGGTCGAGAGGGAGAACGGCGTCGAGGAGGGGCGCAGGACGTTTTTGAAGTCCCCGATGGGCGCCGTCTTCCTTGAAACCTATCGCCAGGAGGTCGTCAAAGCCTTTTGCAACTCTCCCGCCTTTCTCAACAAGCTCTGCCCCGCCACCCTCCAATACTTCGAGCATACCTTTTCCGCATGGGAGGCGGTGGTGTCGGGGTCCGAATTCGAGGGGAAGCTCGACCGCGAGGCGGTTAAGGAAACGCTTCCCTACCCCGAGGGCTACGAGGGCGACGACTCTCTCCCGATGATTACCCATGGTGGTCGGGACTCGAGGGTTGGGCCATCCGCAAGGCTGGCTTGAGCACGCAACTCGAGGTTCCCCCCACCCCCTTGTCCAGTCCGACCGAACTAGTCGGGGCAAGTGGGGCTAGTCGGGAGGAAGAAGTCGAGGCGGGAAATGTCGAGCAACAAGGTGCTGGGCCGCTTGTCGACGAGGATGCTGATGTGGAGAAGACTGCTACGGTTGTGGAGGGTGGAGATGATGCTGCTGAGAAGTCGGACGCCGAGTCTTAGCAGCGTTATTTACTTTGGGGCTGTGCCGTTGTTTTTGTTTACTTTTTCTTCTCTTTTTTCCTTGTCTTTCTCGACCTATTTTCGAGTTTTGTAAAGGTCGAGACGATTTCTAATGTAATCGAATTTGGAATGATCAATATAATTCTCTCCTCTTCCTTTACTGCTTTGTGTCAATTGTATTTCCAATTATCTTGCTGTTTATTCCCTGCATATCTTCTCCCCAACCCTTCTTGCGAGCTGGTCAAAGTCGAGCAAGGATTTGAACAGCTTCGTAGCTGTGAAACGTTAAGTTTTTCGACTCGTCTCCTCCCAACCATTCTTGCGAGCTGGTCGAAGTCGAGCAAGGATTTGAACAGCTTCGTAGCTGTGAAACGTTAAAGTTTTTCGGCTCGTCTCCTCCAAACCTTTCTTGCGAGCTGGTCGAAGTCGAGCAATGATTTTAGCAGCTTCATATCTGATAAACGTAAGTTTTTCAACTCGTCTTCACCCCAACCCTTCTTGCGAGCTGGTCGAAGTCGAGCAATGATTTTAGCAGCTTCATAGCTGATAAACGTAAGTTTTTCAACTCGTCT
>BKCP01008082.1:41912-118263 GCA_008636005.1 Striga asiatica | reverse complement strand
CCCTTGATATGTCCGGTTCCGGGCCGAAAACTGGATTTTCCGGTCCGGGCCGGGTCCGGGCCGGTTCGGCGGGCCGGTTCGACCCTTGGACATGTCTATAATTGGGGGGTCGAATGACTTGATCCCGAATTAAACGTTAGGACTTGATTTGATTGAAGACAACTTCTTGGAGGGCTTGCTTCTTCGATCTTTCTAGAAGACGGATTTGGACTTGAATAACGTTGACTCGAGGGCTTGAGAGCTTTTTCCCGAATCAAACACTATGTTGCTTGAACTTCTCGACGAACTCGGCTTGAATGTTGTGGATCTTCAAGAACACCTTTGGATCTTTCAAGAGAATTATTGAGAGCTCTTTGAATTGAGACTTTTGATTTTTTAGGTGTTTAATTCTTTGAGGTGTGATTTGTGGCATTGTGGAGAGCCCTATTTATAGGTGTAGGAGAGAGAGTCTTGGAAAAGAAGACATCAATTTGATTGGTCATTCATGATTTGATATAATCTCTTTCTTTATCCTAGGATTTGATATAATCTCTTTCCTAGTCTTAAGATTTGACTTGGTGGACAAGAAATAATTACTTTATTAATTATATATCTTATTTATCATGGATTTATGTCCAAAAATAAATAAACACATTAATTAATAAAATATTAAAATTTCGATGTCTACAAATGCCCCCTTGAGACTTGTTCACCGTCAAAAATGTCTTGGTAGTGATGAGTCTCAAAGTTTTGAAATTGGTTGAGATATGCAGATAGTTTAGACTCGTATCAGGGAGTTCTTCGACTTGGGTTTGTAGATAGTTTAAACTCTTATCAAGGAGTTCTTCATTTGACTTGATTTGTAGATAGTTTAAACTCGTATCAAAGAGTTTTGATTTGATTTGACAGATAGTTTATACTCGTATCAAGGAGTTCTTGATTTGACATGATTTGTAAATAGTTTAAACTCGTATCAAGGAGTCTTGATTTGATTTACAGACAGTTTATATCCGTATCAAGGAGCCTTCAAATTTGTAGACATTTTATGCTCGTGTCAAGGAGATCTTGATATGTAGACATTTTATGCTCGTGTCAAAGAGCCTTCAAGCTTGATATGTTGGCTTTTTATTCTCGTGTCATGGAGATCTTGATATGTAGACATTTTATGCTTGTGTCAAGGAGCCTTCAAGTTTGATATGTAGACCTTTTATTCTTGTATAAAAGAGATCTTGATATGTAGACATTTTATGCTCGTGTCAAGGAGTCATATAGATAGTTTAGCCTCATATCAAGGAGAAATGTAGATAGTTTAGGCTCTTGTCAAGGAGCATTTGAATATGTAGATAGTTTAGGCTCATATCAAGGAGCATATGAATTTGAGAATTTGATGGAGCTCTTCATGTAAATTGCCCCCATGGAATTTGAGAAGAATATGAAAGACCACTTTTGTTTCCTCCATTTGCATGAATCTGAGGACGTCGATGATTTTCGGCGGCTTTATGATTTGAGGAGACATCGTTCTTAGTTGCCCCCTTGTACATCCTCTTCAAAAAAAATCTTCATGCATATTCAAAGATCCTCGAACTTGGTTGAAGAGAAGAGATGAGAGGTAGAGATGTCCCACTGGGCGTGCCAAATTTGTAACAACAAATTTTATGAAAAACATAAAACTTTGGTCTAACTTAAATATATATTGATCAAACGATATTGCGGGTACAATCTCTATATGTATCCTCTGGTTCTTCTCACGAACAATTTTAAGTCTTGGAGCGAAATCTTCGGCTTGATCTTCTCCTTGACTTGATTTGACTTGAATTAACGTTAATCCGAGGGCCAACGCCTTGATTTCGGATCAAACGTCGAAATATCCCAAGAACGCGAAGAACACGAATTTTTGGTTTTCGTCGCAAAATAGATCTTGAATCTTCTCCACGCCGGTTTTGAATTTACTAACGCTATTCGGAGGCTTTGCAGCTTGTTTCCGGATTGAACGCCAGTCTTGAGGTTGAATGCGCTTGAATCTTGCTTCGAATCTTCAAGAACGCCTTTGAATCTTCAAGAACACTTGAATCTCGTTGAGAGAATTCTCTAGAGCTCTTGAACTTTGAATATGAATTATGATGTGTGTTTTTGACATTAGAGAGAGCCCCTATTTATAGTTGTAGGAGGGAGAACCCTACCAAATTTAAGAATCGTAGGACGCGATTTGATTGGTCCATGATGATTCACATAAGATCCTCTAGATCCACTTAAATCTTCCAAGATATTCTAGAAGTTATGATTTATTTATCAAGAATGAAGATTTGACACTTGGCATTATTTGATTGGTCAAGAATTAAAATATTAAAATATCAATTAATCAACTATTTAAATTTAAGAATTAAATATATGGAAATTCCTAAAATATAAATAGAAAATATGACTTGATTTTTAATAAATTAATTTCCACGTGGCGCCATTTGATTGGACACATTTTTTATGTTTCTACAGCGCCAACCAGAGTTATCATTCGTCCACGAGGTCCGTATCACAACCCTACGACCACAATAGCAATCAACAATTCCCGCCACAAAAGACATATCGTCACGAATTTAAGAAGCCAGGGTTCTAGGGTTCTTTTGAGCTGCACGCGAGAAGAAAAAATGAAAGTCCCGATCGATCAATTTTGAGACATTTAGGGTATTTATACAGTGTTTCCCCCTTTGGTGTCTGGTGATCTGCCACGCGGGATTTAATGGCCATGTCACCTTTAATTGATCGGCCAAGTGTACTAATATGAAGTCACGTCGGTAGCTCCGGGCCGGAAAAGGCATCTCCGACCACAATTATCCTGCTTTTGATTGAATTTAAAAAGTTAGTGAACAGGTTTTGGGAAACAACATTCCATTGGGACCAAAAGTGGAAAACCCGATAGCTGTGGGACTACTTTTAAAATTTTCTCCATAATATTTATCCAAAATTATTAATTAAGGTTTAATTACATTCTCATGTTGATTGTAGGTATGACCATAATTAAATCTTTTATAACTATGCATAATTTCATGATCTTTTTTCATACTCTTACGATTACGAACAAAATTAACTAGTACAACACCCGTGTATTACACGGTTGCTTGTTAAAAAATTATTCTTAAATTTTAATGTTTTATTTACTTTTTTACAAAAAATATATATTATTATATATTTTAGAATGACACTTGTTACTTGTGACTTACATGTGTTTTATTATAGTAATTTTTGTAACTTATATCCAGACCTATTTATTTTTGGATTGGAATTAAATTAAAATCTACCCAAGCCTAATAACGAAGCATGTAATTTTGCCACATAGGATCCCGAAGCATGCGAGCCCGCTTAGGCTCAACACGTTCTGAATTAATATATACTAGTACAACACCCGTGTATTACACGGATGCTTATTAAAAAATTATTCTTAAATTTTACACTTAATGAGAAAAACTATTTAAATTTTATTTACTTTTTTCTAAAAAAATATATTATTATATATTTTAGAATGACACTTGTTACTTGTGACTTAAATGTGTTATATTATAATAATTGTTGTAACTTATATCATATAACTACTTGAAATATAAATATATTAATTGATAAATAATTTTATTTTTCTAATTAATATTAAAAAACAATTTTATTATTGTTACAAAGATAAATATATTACACATACAATATGGATGTTAAATAGAAACTCATCAAGAGATGATTAATTTGTTATATTATATATCTAAAACTGATAAAAAATACAAAAGTTATTAACTTTTAAAATACATTTACAATTCAATGATTATAATAAGAAATGATATTAAAATGTAATTAATATATGTAACATGACCATAAATAATCAATATATTTATGGTAATCCGGACCTAATTATTTTTGGATTGAAATTAAATTAAAATCTATCCAAGTCTAATAACGAATAATTTTGCCACCTAAAATCCCGAAGCATGCAAGTCTGTCACTTAGCTTCAACACTTTTTGAATTAATATATAGGGGGATAAGGGGATAACGTAAACAAAATAATTTCATTTTTAAATATTTATTTTACAAAATAATAGCTATTTTTATTTAAAAAAAAATATGATAAATTGATGTTGGCAAAGGGAGCTAGGGAAATATTAGGAACAAGGAAAAGTATTTACATTATGTGCACGCAATAGCGAATCAAAGCGAGAAAAAGAATAATTATCTTTCGAAGGATCATATGAAGTTCCTTAATTTAGTGTAAAATTTTCCAATTTTGTGGTAGCAAATTAAAGAAAAAAAGGTCGTTGAAAGTCAATAATCACTTCTGAATTGTTCAACAGTAAGTTAATATTAATGTTGCTGTTAGGGATAATTATTAATTGTTGACACATGGGGGATGTACTTAAAATTTGAATACATTCTGTCTCGGTTGACTTCATATTCAAACTCTATGAGAATAATATTTGAGGCCCATGTCTGATTTGATTATATATATGATATATGTATGTAGTTCTATGCAATTGTATTTTCTAAAAAAATATATGTATAATAAATTATAATATTGGGCTAACATCTTCTTTTTTTTTCCAAACCATAAATTCATTAATTAAACTCGTTTACCAATATAAATTGACACCAAGACTAAATCACTCCAACATAATTAATAACTTTATCTATTTTTCCATCTTGAAATCATAAGTTGGCACTATAACCATCACTAAAAAATAAAAAATAAAAAAATAGACCAATATTTTAATAGAAACTCCTACAAATATTTAATTGTTTTAGCTTTTATTGAAAATCTTTCGACTTCAATAAAGAAAAACACTAAAATCATCATATGGAATTAAATTTTTCTTATAATTCTAGTTGAAGCTTGATGATTTAAACAATAATTTTATTCAACGGTTTATATTTGTAGAATTTCTTTTGAAATATGCAATTTTCGTTGATTTATTTTTCCAACCAATAAACCCAGGCATCGGATAAAAGACGGTAGAATAGTTAAATTCAATAGAAATTCCGATTCCGTTGGAATTGCCACTGAAAATTTCTAATATAAGTTATCTATTTAAAAAAGTTGTATTTGCATAAAATAGTATGGTATTTCTGCCAAAAAAAATATTTAGTTACTGAATAAGGAAAGATTTTTTAAACGTTGTTCTTTTATTTTTTCTATTTTCTTTTGATAATTCTTTTTTTACCATCCATGATGAGACTTTTATTACTATTTTAGGTAATGTGATATCAATAATTGATAGGGGTACCAACCGAAACCAAAAATTCGGTTTGGACAGAAACCAAAACCGAAATCGAATATTTAGTTCGGTTTTCGGTTTACATTCTCTTAAAATTTTTAGTTTTCGGTTCAGTTTGGATAATTGTGATCTGTTAACTAAACCGAACGGAAAATCGATTTATACACATAAGTTATAAAAGCATTAATTTGCTTCTATGATTGATGATTTCAAAACTTCAATGACCCCTAAAATGGCTCAAGCATTAATTTGCATTTAATATTGGCTTCGTCATAGTCCAAGTCATGGTTCGGGTCCGAGATTTTCTTTTGAAGAGAATTTAGATTTTATTGAAAAGATTAAATAAAGTGATAATTTTTTTTTTGTTCGAATAAAACATCAATTTTTTTGTTCGGTCAAAAATTTAAAATTTATTGAGAATGTTAATTATTTATTGCTATTAACCAAAAACCGAACTGAATCGACCGCTAGATTTTCGGTTAAAAACCGAACCGAACCATAAATTTCGGTTATGATGATGGACAAACCGAATTTTCGGTAAAATTCGGTCGGTTCAGTTCGATTTTGACTGAATGAGCAGCCCTAATAATTGATCTAAATATATGATCAAAATTTTATAAGAATTCAATTAATTATTTTTATTTCTACCTATTATATTTTAGTTTTATTTTTAATGATGATATCAATAGTTTGATATGATACTTTCCAAATATATTTCAATAAATTATTTTCTACTTAATATAAAATTACATTTGACTTGAAAAATATAAATTAATATATTATTGACCCCCGAGTTGAAGAAAGGGCCCACCAAAGAGAAAAAGGTAATTCACGTACAGTAAGCCGAGTTGGACCCACATATCGGCCATCAGGCAAAAGAGAATTGAGCTGTTGGAGGCGGCAAGGCTAAGACCAAAACAAAGGTGTTTATCCGAGCTCGACTGGCAGTCTGACCAGAGCAATAAAATAAAGGCAACTTGTAGCCTAATGATGGAAAATCACATCTCCGTCGGCTAGCCTGTCAACTTGTCAGTCCTAGATTCGTAGCGTAGCACGAAGCATTAAATGCGCATGTCCAATCAATTAAATGAACACTGTAGAACCTAGTGAATAGTTTTCGGGTTACAATTACTATAAATACCTTTGTAATGGATATCTAAAAAAAGGGGATGAAAAAAATAACTCAACACTCGAGATATAGACTCTCGTCATACACAAGGACATATTAGTCTGACCTATAATAGGAATGGCCGACCTAGGCCATAAGTATACTATCATTTTTCCCGTATTAATCTCCATTTTCTTTCCGTCCGATCACCCCACGGAAAACGTGTAGATCGATCTTCGTTAAACATCTTTAAATCTTGCTCAAAACATCCTTTAATTTCTAATTAGCAGTTGATCAAAAACATTCATCAACTGTAATTTTTTATGAACGTTTTCGATCAGCAGTTAATTAGAAAACACATATATCTCATAAGGACATACACACCCGTACAATAGTAAAGAACATAAGAAATTGGTCTCATGTTATTCATACAATGAAATATAAACATAGATATATAATAAAAAATATTTTATATAAAATAATCTAAAATAGTAATTGATATGTTCGTAACTAGCTCATGTGTTTAAAAAATTAGTACCAAATAAATATTAAATGTAAGTAAAAATTTATTTTGAGAATCACGTATATATGATGTGGAAATGATAAACTAACTAGTCAATTGTTGAACTGCCATTTAATTATTAAACTATAAGAACATAAAATATTTATATTGTACATTGGGATAAATTATAATAACCCAATGAGACATTGTTGAACTGTCATCAGATTATAAGGATAGAAAAATAAATTAATATATATAATATATAATTTTATAAGTTATGATCACAAACCAACGTATAATTTGTCAAACTCCTATGTAAATTATTTAATTAGAAAGAAAATAAAAATATTTATAATATAACTTATTATAATTTATAATGATATGCTAACGAGTTACCTGTCGAACAAAACTATAAATTGTAATTTCAGAAGAAAAAAAAGTAAATAATTTGTAATATATGTTTTTATAGATTGTAACAATAAATTTGGTGTGAACTCTCACTTTGAATTATTAGACTTGAGCCTTGTGCGTTGGGCCTTGGGTCTTAGTACTTGGCAATTGGATTGTGGGTTAGACTTGGGTGGTCTTGGTCTTTTTGCTACAAATTTATTTACAATTGTGGCTCAAAATAAAATCCAAACCAAGTTGTATTTGAACTCGAGTTTTGCCCCAACCTATGTGACCTTTACTTCTTTCACTAAACCTGGAGTACATGTAACCTTCTATCTGACCATTTCAGTGGTTATCAGGTGGATTGAAAGTGAGTTAACACCTGAAAACGTTTTGTGCATTTACAACGACCATCAGTCGGCTAGTACTTGCTGGTAGACTTGTAAACAAANAAATAAAACATCTCAAATAACAATTTGCCCTAAAACATTTCAAATTGGATAGGAAAAACATAAACAGTATTTTTGTGATTTTAATTTTTTTTACTAAACGAACCGAATTCGAAAAAAATGAGTTCATTTACAAATCGAATACGAATTTGAATCTTCAAATATTTTAATAAATTCGAATCGAATATCTTGGGGGTGATTGTTTATGGATTCAACTAGTTTTTATTTAGTTTGTTTTTTAACTATAGTTAATTTTGAAAAAAAATGGTATGGTTAGTTGTTAGTGGATATATTAAATAATATTTTAATAAAATAATTAAAGTTGATTTGATGTGAAGTAGGAAAAAAATGATTAGAAGGGATGGTTAGTTAAAATTTTATGAGTGGATGAATAGTGATTTAAAGTTGATGTGATGTGTATGAATGATTAGTTGGTATTATTTAATTATATTGATAATATGAAAGATAGTGAGGTTGGGTTAAAGTTGAGTTAAATTTGAGTTTTGATTGATTTTTTACTGTACAAAGCATAAACAATCGCCCCCTAAGTATTTTCTTTAATTCGATTAGCTTACAACCCTACTTGTTGGGCTGTTACAAGTTGAAGACCAGAGTCATCTTTCACTTGTGTTGGAAGTCCTGTAAATAGGACATGCGCTGCAGAGACTTAAAAAATCATCTGCATTCCTACACTCCAGAAAAGTCTCACGCATCATATCATACTATGCTCAGTTTTCGACTCTGTTCATGTTAGCCGGAGCTTTGAAGTCTGGTGTGCTACAGCTTATGAGCCGCTAGCCGTTGTATCTTTGAAGACAAAACGCACAGTCTCGTAAGCACTATACGGGACTTATTTGTCTTGAGAAAAGAGTTTACCCACGTCGGCTTTAATCTTTTCGCTTTCAAATAGTCCTTTGTTTCCAGTTTTAATTAAGTTCATATTGTAAGAACTGAACATTTCAATTTATAGGTTTTCCATGTATTCAATACTGAAATATGTAACATTAATCATTCAAAATATAAATTAAAACATGATTTTGAAACAGTAAATCATGTTCCATATTGAACCACTAATAATGCATAATTTATGCATCATTTTACTAAAAGATGCATAATTCATGTTCTGAAATTCATCTTTTCTAATTTCTTTCTAAAATTATCGTACTTTTTCCACATAATTTATGCATCTTTTTTTCCCTAAAACATAAGTCATGTTCTAACAACAAATGAAAAAAAGAATAAGCAAAAGGACAAACTCATGAATCAANACAAAAAAAAAAAAAAAAAATTAGGTTTAAGCACTTGCTAGCCACTCAAACTTCTTTCAAGGAAAGACAACAAAGGACAAAATCACTTGTATTGGATTATAATCTCCTGTCCACACCTTAAGCAATTAAGGATTAATGCAAGTGTTGGATGATGGATTCCTAACATGGTCCCCATCAAAATCATCCATCCATCTACCATTTGGAGTGATGTTTTATCCCTCTTTAGATGCATAATTTAATATATTGTTTGTTTGAAGCATTTGATTGTAGGATATTAGGAATTTACTAGTTAAATATTGTATGATTGAGGTGCTTAGTAGTAGTAGTCATGAATAATTTTATCACTTTTGCAGCTGACTTTTGATTGATATTCAAGTTTTACTCAATGCTATATTATTTAATTTAGGACATTGTTTCACGGTGATCAATATTTCGAGTCACACAATCAAAATTAAGGTCAAACAAGCTTAAATATGAGTACATTTTACCCTAGGAGTGTATGAGTGATTAATGATGATTCCTGCAATTAATAGATCGTTGCATCAACATATACATATGTGAGTATGATATGTATGTCTATGAGTTGATTAANAAAAAAAAAAAAAAAAAAAAAATCTCCATAACTGAATTATAGCCACAGGTTGGATCAAATCTTTAACATATGAATTGTAGTGAGTTTGACACTTGCTACAGAAATTTCATGGGTGGATTCTACTTTTGGGAAAAAAATAGTTAAAAGTATCCAAAATTAGGGTAAATCTTGATTTGCACAAAATATAGGTGTTCGAAGTCTGGTAATTCTTGTCTTTGGTGGCATGTGATGAGAAGACAAGTGATAAAAGGAAAAAAGAATTTGAGGGGAAAAAAAAAAAGTAGTGGCAATGATTTTTAGAAATTAGTAGATGATTAATTTCCTTGTCGTTACATGTAATTAAGGACACGTGTTTTGATTCTAGTAGTTAGTTGGGATAAGATTAAATTAATGCTTACACATTAAAAGAGAATTTTTTCACAAATTAATAACTCAAAATTGCAGCTTGGTGTTGTTATAGGATCGAAGAAATACATGTAACAAGTTGTTGGGTAGTCGTAATTTTCAATAAACACGCAAAATTTCATATAAAAATATTATTTTTCAGTAAGTATATGCTATTTCAAGTTATAATGTTATAATTTAAGAAGTAAGATAAACAAAAATATAACATTTCATAGTATAAGTACCAAATATTATTTAAGTTATGTCTGCCTCTAGACATCATGTTATGCAAGTAGATTAATTAATACTTGAGCAAGCAAACTCCATTAAAAAGAATATATGTTTGTACGTAATTAAAAATAGTGAAATAAGAGATGTGACTTCATTTTCAGAACATATATATTTTTTTAGATTAAGATATGTTTAATTTGTTCACACTAACAAATACTTAAAACTACTAATATCATTTTTTTTTTCTTAATTTAAACATGAGAATGAAATCCCACAAATGACAAAACGTTAAAATCGAAACAAAACACCATTTTTTTATCCTTTATAAAGTGTTTGCCACATGTAATGCCGCCAAGAAAGATAAAGAGCTCCATTTATATCCTCTCTCTTCCACATCCTATTATCTCCATTGGATGTGGATTTTTTTCAAAAACTTTTGTTTCATTCCAACCATAAATGTGGGAAAATTAGAAAAATTATTTTTAAAAAAATTAAAATGTTTTTTCTTAAGTTATAAATGAATATAAGATTAAAATATAATAATTGAAGGTAAAATGATATAAATATAACAAAATATCTATCATTGTTACAAACATATAATTGTGTAAAAAGTTTTTTTTATTATAAAATATATAATAAAAATGTTAAAAAATAATATATTTTTTAAAAAATGTTATATAGAACAAATAATATATATTTTAAAAAATGAAATCTATTAATTCAATTAAATAATTTTACCCGATTATCCGAACAACACAATAAATAATATTTTTCATATTTTAGTAGAACTATAATGAGCCGAACTCAGCTGAACGCCTTAACTCAATAGAGCCAGAAGAAGGTTGGTCCTCTCGTACTAGGGAAAGGTCCTCTCAACCCCCTGATATTCGAATTTGAGCTTTTACCGAGTCGAGCTCAGCTAAGTTGGTTACATTAATGAGCTAAAAAACGAGCCAGAACTTTAATGATCCGAATTATATCAAGAAATTACATAAAAATTCTTATTTTTCAAGCCAACGAGTCAAGCTGAGCTCGCATCGTTTACAAACGAGTTTCAAACGTGCTCGAGCTCGACTCATTTAATAGTCAAAGTCAAATTTTATTGAGTCGAGCTCACAAATAACTCAATTTCGTATAACAACTTCAATATTCTATCCCCACAATAGATTTTCTAGAACCAAGAACATCAAGGACAACCCCATTCATACCGTTTTTGTAAAAGGACAAAACTCCAAAAGTAGATGATGGACATTTTAAGTTGCTCTTAGTTGTGATATGTTCTGAACAGATATAAAGGCCCCTATTTACTAGTTGCTCTTGTTTACAAGTATAAGCCCATTTTGTGGACTTCGAAATAGGATTAGTGGGCCTGGACCAGTGGGGTGGGGTTATTAGGGCCACATCTATATTATCAGTCCAATTAATGATGTTTTTGGACTTTCCATGAGCACTAACCATTCCAAATTTAGTAAGCTTTTAACGAGGCGTTGCGTATAAACAGCTCTTGCTATGTCCGTAAATGGAATTTGCAAGTGATTGACAACTGTGTTTAAAGCTTAATAATACTTTAATTTTATTTATTTCTTATTTTTGGTTGAAATTGTGTCGTTTAGCTTAATAGATGGTTTGTTTTTATATCTAATAGAGTATGTAGGTTCTTACATTTCTCTTTTCTCTTAAACTATTTATCTAAAGTTAATTTTGTTTGTCTTTATTCAATTTTAAGCTTATAAACGAAAATAACTACTAGTGAGTTCAGCTAGAGTTAAGATTTAAGACTCGTTAATTTTGACAAATTAGGAGTTTTTACGTAATTTATTGAACTTTTAGTATGATTAGGCTCGTTAAAGCTTAATACTAAGTCGGACTCGAACTTATTTATAGATTCGTTAGTATAATGAGCCAAGCTTAGCTCCACTCGATAAGACCTCGAGCCTCAGCCCTCAGCTCATTAATTTGCACTATAATCTTCATCTTATCCAACTTTTCTTTATAAGAATCAATTTCCATGGTAAGACAAAGTGACAAACTATATTCAATCAGATTTCAGCTTTTGTGAAATTTTATTTACTTTTTAACTAATATTGCATAAATTTGTATGAGTGTTTGTGCCTAAACAGTAAATTTTTAACAGCAAATATTCGTTCAAATCAATCAATTGAAGAAATTAGGGAGATGCAGTGTAACTGCTGGCACGATTTGTGTTGGTGCCCTCTCACAATAGTATAAAATGAACATTTTTTCAATAAATAAATCTCACGTCTCATCATTTTGGCCTAACTTTGTCGTGCAATTTAATCAAATTGGCTGTAGCAATTTTAAACCTTTATTCCACAAAAAAACATAGTGTACGAAGTAAAAATATACCTAAATATATGAATATCTAACGGTAAATCTTTAATTTCCTCTTATTAATTAGTTTCCCAAAAATGACACCACAAATGATATATTTTAACTTCTTCCAAACAACCCTTCCGGCGGGCCCATGAGACAGTTGTTTAAAGGCGGCGTGGTTGGCGTGAGCACTTGTCCTCGGGTGTTTGAGCACTCGGCTTGGGCTGGCCCGAGGCCCGGGTTAGACGGCACAAGGTTGATAATCGAGGCTTTTAGGGACCGACACGGCTTGTACGGACTGCATAGGAGGGAAACTGGCTTGTCCGTGTAGCTGCCTGTCAACTTCTCGAACGTCACGTTCGATATTTGAACCGCGCTCCGGCTCATGATGGTGCACGTTTTTTGGCCGCCGCAGTAGAATTGGTCGATCACGATTGAGGTCCGCACGTTCGACATTTGGATGTTGGAGAATCGGATGTTGGTCACGGAACCCGAGCCTCCCTGCAAATTTGTTGTCGTCGTTGTTGGTATTTAAGAAATAAATTAGAATTGTAGTTAGACTATGTTCAGTAAAACTATCTGATAGCTTATAAGTGAATTTCGAGCTTATAGTTGATTGCTTCTGGCTGAAAAGTTAGCAGATATGATAAAAGTATTTGCTAAAAATTAGGTGAAATAAAAATTTCAACTGACTTATTTGAAGAGTTACCCAATGAATCTTATGAGATACGTTCAATTATTTTTAAAATGTCTATTATACCAAAACAAAGCTATTTAGATAAAGAAAGTCAATTAAGCTGACAAAATAAGCTATAAGGTAGCATATGGTGCATCGAGAACACATTCTTAGTTAAAAAAACACAATATAATTTTTTCAATTGGTATTTTGTACTTGTCATGTATATGAAGTTGGCTCTGCAATGGAACTAACTATTTGATCCATAACAAAATTAAATTTTTATTTCACACTGCATTTCATTATATATCTCACGAATAAAGTGGGAGTACGAAATTTTGACAATTACCGGCCATGTTTTAATTCTGACTCCGGTCAACGAGTTTTGCACCTTTGAGTCGAAAATAGAAACGTCGGAAACTTGGGCCTCCGAGAAGTTCGGCCCGAGCCCACCAATGCTGTATCCGTGTCCAGGCCCGCAGTTGACGTTGTACACTTTGATGTCAAAACATCCCTTTTGTATTGAGACACAGTCATCTCCTGTGTAATTCTTAATTATTACTCAATATGACTAGTATTTGATCTTGTGCGCATGCACATAGCGAAACAAAAATTTATATATTATATGATATTTAAAAATTTAAATTAGATAAAGTGTGTAATACATTTTGAAAATTTGACTATATGTAAATGTATAATATAAATATAAATTATTTAACTTCCATATAAATCAATTTTTTTTATATTGTATAACTATAATACAAAATAGGAATATTAGCTGTAAAATAATTTAATATTGTATATTCAGATCAAAATTTAAAATCTTGTAAATCTGTTACAGAACAAAAAATTAATAATAATAAGATTTTACTTGTACTGTCATTTGAGTGCTGGTCATAAAGATTATTATTAAATGAAGTCCCATTTTTATTAATTGTTGACTGAATAAAATTTATTAAAGATTNTGTTTGGTACACTAACTTTCTCCTCATCAATAATAGTACGTCCGTTTACTTGTATAAAGTTCTTTTTTGGTACACTAACTTTCCCCTCATCAATAATAGTACATTACGTTACAATTTGTATCACTATTGGGACATTATCTCGAAAATAGTTCATTATTTTTTGAGATCAATGTCTTAAAAATGATACAAATTGCAACATAATGTACTGTTTTTGATGAGTAATATCTCAAAAAAGATATAAATTGCACCACAGCTTACTATTTTTTATAAGTAAGTTAGTGCACCAAAAATAAACTTTAGACAAATAAACGGACCAAAATTAAAATTATTCCCACCTAATAATTATACCATCTCACACACAAGCATTAAGAAGACGTCATATACTTAAAAAAGTATACCATTGATCTTTAAAGGCGTCATATTTTTTGGAATTGGTTTAAGAGTTGTTTCGTGAAATTATTAAAACGCGAGACATTGAATCCATAAAAAATCCAATGTGGCGAAAAATATTTGATGCTATCAGTATGTATTTTTTTTTCATAAAAAAAATTATTGATCGACCTGCTTAATAATCAGGTTGCCTCACATAAAAATTTGCGTTAAGCAATCAATTTTGGAAATACGAATGAATTTACTTGTGAAATAACGTTTTTAAAATGCAAAATGTTGAAAAAATTACACGTGCATTCGAAACGATACCTAATTAATGTGCGAAAAAAAAATTACCGCACGCAAGAGTGTTGTTATGAATGACGGCATGTTGAGAATTCGAGAGGTGAATCCCATCTGTGTTGGGGCTTTCGGCTGGAGCCGATGTCTTAAAGTTGTAGACTTGAATGTATTGGCCGTTGTCGATAAAAAGGTGCATTTGAGGAGGGTTTTGGATAGTTATTCCTGCTACAACCACGTTTGAGCTATTTGCAATCCTCAAGGCCTGTAAATTAATGTACAAAATCAACAATCAAATATATATGTCCAATTTATATACATAACTAACTTTGATTTAATTTCAATGATTTGAAGATTTCAATGATAAGCTTTATCTGGATTTCAGAGACAAGATACATATATAAAATTCTACCACCAAATCTAGATATCTTAGTAATCTAAACAAATCTAAAGATGTCACTCGCAATGTTATATACTTTTGAAGTATAAAAATTAGGCTAGCTAGTTTTAGGGATAAATTTCATAATCCTTGCTTCATATGTGATTAATTTACTATCATGAAAAGAGAAAATAAATAAATTTCATAACCAATATCTAGAGATTGTAATGATTTAATACTTACGTGTGGCCTGAATAGACTTGTGTTCCACCAGGGCGCACCTCGTCCGTCGATTATTCCGTTACCTTTGACTATTAGACCTTTTCTACTATTTATAAATAGAATCCACTGAAAATCAGATTTCGGCCACTTTGATATATCTGGAGCTACTATTGTACCATCAATCTGAAATGTTAATATGACATTTGATTCAAATAAAATAAATTAATTATGTGATTTATATATATATATATATATATATATATATATATACTTGACGAATGCAAATTCTTGTGTTATACTGCCTAATCAATTAGGCTCGTAGAATAGACATACATTTTCAACGAAAAAATATATTTATGCCATGAAATATCATACTTTGTTAAAAGTATAGTTAACGAACCGTTATGTCTGTGTAATTTTACTATTTGATGAGATTCAACTAAAAAAAAAACATATTTATTCTTATCATCAATATGTATCACATAGCATGTACAATCAAATTCTTAGTAGTTTAAATAATCTCAATGTTTACCATATTTAAAAAATATAATCTCAATCTCATGACATACCCTAAAATTATTTATCTCTATGCAGTAAAAAAATATTTTCATCAATAAATAAAAAAAAGGGACATTAAATTAATTTACTTGGAATCCAGTGTTTGGTTTGCAATTACTTCCATCAAAAGTCACTGTCTGCAATAGAAATGTATATCCCGCGGGCACTAAAATCACCCCTCCATTCACTTTGCATGCCTTATACCATGTTTTCCTAAATGCCTGTAAAACACAAAAAAAATAAAAAATAAAAAAATAAATAAAAAAATAAAATAAAATTACAGTATAATGAAATAGTAACAACAACAACAATAATAATAAGCAATCACATCAAGCGCTTTTAATCCCAAGTTTTAATACATTTATTTTACGTTTTTATATTTGTTTTAAATAAAGTTACTATGTGCTATACATATGTACCTCGGCATCGTTTATGGCTCCATCACCTTTTGCGCCGTACTTCAGTACATTGAAATAAACAATTTTATTATTATTATTATTATTATTATTATTATTATTGTTGTTGTTGTTGTTGTTGTTGTTGTTGTTGTTGTTGTTGTTACTGTTATTATTTTTTTCTTGCGTGGTAAAAACTTTGTTCTCGTTAACGAATGATGTATCAATTGGTCTCAGGTAATTTTTTTCTGAAGCGTAGCAAAGTCCATGCTTGGAGGAAATGAACAAAAAGAAGGTGAAAATTAGAAAAACAACATATGTTTGACTAAATATTTTCATTAGAGCCAGATTATTGTGTGCGTGTTTGAGCGAATGTTTTGTATGTTCATGTTTTGATGTGAAAATTTTTGGATGTTATATATAGGGGAAAACAAAATCGCAACAGATGAATAAAATTTCAAATTTATCGGGTTGAATCAATAGAATTGTATATAAGATTGATGTTTGATTATATTCTAGTTGAAATTCTCATGCATTTTTAGCAATTTTTGCAAAAATGGAGTAAGAATTATTTTAATATATATTTTTCCATTGCTATCTTATTTTATTCTAATTTTGAATTTTGGAGTCCGCATTGTGAACTTTGGTTTCCAACATTACCTGTCAATTGTCATTAAGTATGATAATTTATTCAGTTAACTTTTTCTTATAGTTTTTAATAAGTCAAAATCAGTTATAACTCAAACTTATATGTAAAATAAAGTATAACTATACCTATTGATAATTTGATAAAAAAAAAAAATATTATTTATTTATTAATTCTACAATTTGAGAGTAACAAATAAATCTGCAAATTAAGTTACATGAACATGTTAGAAATATTTATTGGACAACGTATTTAAATTAAATGTGTATAGTTGTCATAATATAATTTAATTAAAATGATCTACTAAATTCATAATTTTGAATAAAGAGAGTATCAAATTGTTATGGATTTAAAAGTGTAGATACTATTATGGGATTTTCTGTTTGTTGAGAGACCAAACTAAAAATTAATAATTTTTATTTATTTGGTTATGGTCTGTTTATTGTGTTTTTGTGTCTATTTTTATGTGTTTTACATGTTTAGGGGAGTCGGTTTTAGGTTGGCTTTCTCGTCTAACCGGTCCATTTTAGTTGTTTCGTGTGTTTTTATGTTTTCCTTTACGTTTTATGTCTTTTCTGTTTTGTTTTATGCTTTGGCGTAAATTCCCGTTCCGTTTTGGTGTGATTTCCAGGTTCATCTTAGAGGAGAGAGGAGTCGAACCAAGTCCGAGCCATTTACGAGTCATTTCTGAGAAGTCCCGAATCATTTCCGAGATGCACCGACCTATTTTCGAGTCAACTCCAAGTGTTCCCGAGCTGTTTCCGATCAACCCGAGCATCCCGTGCCTTTGTCGATCGATGACATACCCCTGCCCTGCCAGGACTCGCGACCACATGGGGATATCCGCGACCTCGCGAGTATTGCACAGCATATGCCCCATCCGGACTCGCGACCAAGCAGGCAAGCAGGAGACCTCGCGAGTGTCGCACTTCTCACACCTCTTACCTGCCTTGTGGACTCGTTACCCCGTGTAGGTGTCCGCGACCTCGCGAGTGTCGCCCATGCCCAGTCCGCGCCTCGCATCTCCATCCGCGAAGTCGCGAGTCAGGCATGCCATGCCCGTGTCTTGCCATTTGTATCCGCGTCCAGCAGGTTCCTTAGCCACCGCACGAGTGAGTGCGATATCCTGAATATGTGTAGTTGTTGAGACTATTTAAGCACTTAATGCTTTGTTTTTGTAGACCTAAGCTTCAGTTTGTTCTTTTCCCCTTTTTTGGATTGTAGCTGCCTTTTCTTTTTCTCATGTAGTGTTTTTTCGGCGACATTTTTCGGCGAACTCGTTTTTATGCAAGTTTCAGTTTTTCTTCGTCATTTTCGCTCAAGCACGCATTAGGGAGGTGAGCACTTCGTTGTAAGACTTATTATCTCGATTTTGCACCTATTTTACTATCTCGTTAGTAGACGTGAAGTAGGGCTTGCTCGATTTATTGCATGTCGGTTTGTTTTAGTTCATTTTGCTTCCTTGTTTATTGTGAACTCGTTTTTGTGCCTTGAGATTGTTGGAGTTTGAATTGCTGCAAGAAAGGTCGTGACTTAGATACGGAGCTCGATTATTTTGTCGTAGAATATTCAACTTTGACATTTAGGTGCATGGATAGGGTTCGTTTCTTGTGTCGTGTTCCATTTTATTAATTTTAAGCGATTCGGTTTAGGAAGCTAGGGTTTTTAATTAAAATTGCTTGCTAGTCTAATATTTTATATTACCGTAGTTCATTTAGTTAAAATCAACCAACCTATTGATTAGAATGTTTAGGAATTATTTTATCTTTGTGTGTTTCGGACAACTAATTAACAAACGACGCTCCGAATAGCCTTCCTTAGAGAACGACTCGAGGTCGGGTAGCTCTGTTACCATCTACCCACACAAAATAATACAAACATGGCCCCAAACGACGAAAAGGTACGAGCAGATTTATGAAGAGATGCTTTCTCCCTTTAAAAGGACCTACCTTCAAACTTCGAGAGACATATGGAATACATACATAAAGATACATACATTATACAAACACTACGGATCAAAATCTACTGTAAGGTTCGATGTTTGGGAGACTATACCAGTCCAACAAGATCGTCTAGAAGTCATCATCAGTCCAAAAAACAGAAGAACGTAAGAATTCTCAAAACAATGAATTCAGGTATTCTTCCCCTTTTATGCAGTTTAAATTCTCAATTATTCGATATGAATGCTCATGTGATAAAGCGATGTTTTCAATCGCATAAAGTTAAAATCCAACAGAACAAACTATAAATATATAATCTTAGTACGTATATTTAGAAAAATTTCACTTTGAATGGAAGCCAAAAGCACTTTATATTTAGAAAAATGCTACATTATATTGTCAACCTAGTGTACAATTAGGTTGACAACACCAATGAAAACATCCACTTGGGTTGTTTTTTTTTAGATGTTTCTACTCGTGTTGTCAACATAGTTGTACACTAGGTTGACAATGTAGTATTTCTCTTCTATTTAAATCTCAATTGTTAATTTGAGCAAAATTTCAACTGTATAACAAATGAAAACGCTAAACATGTTTAACGCTTACTCTCTGTCTCGTTGCTCGAGTTTCTGCAGCCATTTTTCTAATGTGTGGAATATGCAAAAGCTTTTTGCTTCTCTATGAAAATGAAAAATGACTACTAAAATCACATTTCAATACACCTATATATATTAATTCGTATACATAGTTCGTTCGTCTTACAGACTAACCCGCACACATTCCCCTAACATACCCAAAAAACACCTAGACGAAAAAAAGGCGAACGCGTGACTAATAATGTATGTTATTACACAATATTTGGCACGTCGCATAATTAAATTTACGAACCAAACATTATTAGCTAGCTACCATTGCAGTTAACAGAAGGAGAGACAGGATCCTCTGCAGTGACATACGCACGATAGCAAAATGGAGACTCTGCTTGTGAAGATGCTGAGTTGAGGCGTATGTTCGACAAGGTTACACCTTTGCACGGCTCGTTTTCACTGCAAGCAATTGAAACAGCTTTTTGATTATATGTTCCTTGAAAGTTGACGAATGATATATCAGTTATAGCCACAGCCGAAGTCTTGTTCTGAGTATGCCCTTTGTCGCTATAGTATTGGTCGATGACTATAGGCGTGTCGACTTTTGAAACTCGGATGTTTGTGAAACTCACATTGTTTACCGCACCTGACCCGCCCTGGAAAAATTCAAAAATTAGATTGTGTTTGGTAAACGTCTAAGTTAGTTTATAGCTTATTTGATTAGTCTATAAGCTTCATGTATTCAAATAAGCTTCGTTTGGTAGCACCAGCTTTTTTAAATAAGCTCGAGCCTATCTCATAAGCTTCTTTGAGTAGCTTTTCAAATAAGTCTGTTGAAATTTTTATTTCAACTAGCTTATCAGCTAATTTACCAACACTTTTATCATATAAGCTAGTTTTTTAGCCATAATTCATAAGCTGTCAGCTATAAATTCAAAATTAAATTAAAAGTTATAAGTTAGTCTATCAGCTAAGATTACCAAACATAGTCTTAAGCAATTGTTGTTAAAATGTCAACACAAAAATGGAAGCTTCTAAAGATAATGGAACAAGCAAGCAACTTGAATATAATAAAGTAATTACGTTAGTGTCCACGTGTTGTGTGATTGTACTTAACCCAACAATTTTTAATTTACCTGCCAAGTCTTGATCCTTGTTCCGGTCATGGAAGTGGTGATTGTCGAGTCCCGGACTATAACACCCGAGACGGTGGCTTTTTCCCCGTCTTTCCCTAATCCACCGATGCTGATACCGTGGCTAGGCCCACATGTAACTCTGTCTATAAGTACATTCTCACATCCCGTTTGTATCGATATGCAATCGTCTCCTACAAAAAACCATACACATTCACCAAATTTTGCTCGTATTTTATATACATACAGACAAGAACACGACATAATTTCGTGCATTTTTATTACCGTTACTGATTTTGCTCTCTCGAATTTCCACATTTACAGAGTTTTGCAAATGGATACCGTCCGTATTGGGACTATCCCCCGGTGATTGAATGCTGATCGTGTCGACTAAAACCCCATCACAGTTGTCGAATTTCAAGTGGGCTTTCGCGCTATTTACGAAGCTTATGCCAACAACCGTCGAGCCCTTGACATCAGCAACTCTCAATGCCTTACAAAAAAAATTAAACAAAGAAAAGGAAAAGGAAAACAGAGATTTTTAGGCCAAAATGATATTTTAAATTTAATTTTCTTAAAATAAAGTGTTGTAATTTTGTAACTTACAGTTGGTGCAGTTGAAAAGCCGTTGTTTTTATTCCACCAAACGAGTCCTTTGCCATCGATTTGACCCGTGCCTTGGATTCGTAAATCTGTGGCATATCTGAAATTAAGCCATTGTAAAGGATTTGCTTTCCAGGCACTGGAACTTGTGGAGGCTAATAAATTTCCATTCAACTGCGTGGAAAATCAACGGGTTATTAATTAAACGATATTTTTCCTACTTTTTTTTTTTTCGAAAAAATTAGATATGATTTTTATTTTACCTGGAAAATGATGTTATTGCAATTCTGCACTGATAAGTCCAGAGGCCCCAACAAAAATGTGTAATCAGCAGGAACTAATACCTCTGAATTTCCCGCTTTGCAAGCATCTAACCAGGCATTTTCAAACGCCTGTCGATTGTAAAATTTAAAACCGGAACATAAAAATCGGTTTTAATTCGTAAAAAATGAACCGAGCCTATGACTATAATAATATATTAAACTTACCTTCGTGTCGTCTGTTTTGCCATCGCCTTTGGCACCGTAATCCATCACATTAAAGGTTTTTGAATCATAATTACCTTTGTATGGATTTGTTGGGGGGCTCAATTTTAACTTATGGTGCCTTTTGGCGTAGCCTAAAATCATATGGCTCGATAACATGACCAAAAGAAATGGGATAACGTGTCGAAACTTCATAGTTTGGCTCTGTTTGTGTGTTTGTGTTGTTTGGGGGTTTAATATGTGAAGGCTTGTTGAGGCCCTTTTATGTATGTATAGTTGAGTGAAAAAAATAAAAAAAATAAAAAATTGGGGGAAATTAAGCAGCACTGTAAAAAGTCCATGAACTGAACAGTTTGCTTGTTCTTCTGCTTTGATTTCATACTAATGTTTGACAAAAATTTGTTTGCGTGGGTAGAAAATTTAATTACAATCTCCCTAATCTCCGCAAGAAGAATCATGTTGGTAAATGATTACTATTCCATCTTAATCATACATGTCCCTCAAGGTATGAGATAAATTAAGAAGAGCACAAGGAATATAATGTCGTGCATTTAGTGATTAGTTCTTAAATAATTATATGGCCTGATCATAATTTTAAAGCAAACAAAGAAAAATTGTAACCTTACGGTTTTGTTTTTTTTTTTAGCTTTTGCAATCTATAGTATTTGTCTAAGTAAATGTAACTGAATTTAAAGAAATTTATAATTAATTGGAACTTCTCGTGCATCTTGATTGTATACGTGTGATTTTGCAGATAATTGTATGGTTAGTGAATTACAGATATTTTTTTTTTTTGCTTTTGTAATTTATAATATTATTTTTGGTAAAATACAATTAGAACTTCATTAACATTCATGATTTGTTACTTTTCGTTTTTGCAATTTATAGTATTATTCTTAGTAAAATACAACATGAACTTTATTAACATTCATTTTGTTAGTTGTTACTTTAGTGCATTTTGACTTTATATGTGTTTGGTTTTGCATATACTGTATGGTTAAGATGCACTAATTATTATAAATTATGAATGTTAATGAAGTTTGAAAAGTTAATCAACCTCATATATTACATTTCAAATAAATATGTTGTTACATTTCCCCCCTAATTCCAATAGGCATACATATCATCCATTGAGTACTCTCCTATAGGCCATTTTCTTAATCTCAAATTTAAAGTATTTTTATTTTTTATTATTGTTTTCAGATATTGTGTATTTTTTTTTTTTTTATTTTTAATCCAGATTTACGCATGCACACACTGATACACACTACAAATTATTGGAGTTCTTGATCAGCTCTGGCCAACAACGTGCAAGCGATTATCATTTGATGATTTGTAATTTTTTATGATTATGGAATTTAGATATGTTGACCCGCCAGCAAAATTTGACATAGACAGAAGATTTGGCATTCGTTGCTGCACATGGTAATGAGATTTATTTATCAAAATTTCAACTTATGAAAAGACATGCATGTAGCATTTTACATATATATTTGATTCTTTGTGTAATTAATTAGTTAATTAATTATCATTAAACTAAAGCATGATAATGAGAATTGAAAGGAGAAAGGGTTTATTAAATCGTTAATTTATCTCAATAATGATCAATTTAGAGTGAAATAATGTAGTCTGCCTCAAATGAGGGAGAGGCGTGGGAGAAATTATTATTTTATTTTCTCTTTGTAATTCTATTAACTAAAATAAAAATATTTGTAGTCTAATTAGCAACAATAAAAATGATAACCCTTGTATCATGTGATACTTGTTAATTTTATTGTAAGTTGTTGAGGCAAGAGTTAAGACTTAAGAGTCTATAAAACGGGACAAACAATTTTGCTATGGAGATGAATGATAATTAATATGTGTTCTAGAATAAATATACTTAAGAACATGAGCTAATAATCAAGTCATAATAAAACAAAAAAGGCTGTAATTCCTAATGTTCAAGTATGACATTTTTTTATAAAAGTATGAATATTAATTGAAAACTAATGTTCGCAATTAGATTTACCTAAAATAACTCTTGTGAAGACAAAATAATGTAAACTCATTTTTTTTTTAACCAGTACGAATCACTTGCGATGCACGAGTAAGAAATATTCATTAATGTTTATAAATTAAAAATACTCATTAAATAATACTTATAAATTAAAAATATGTAACCAATATGTAATACAATTTGCTAATATTAATTTGTTGAATATATTATATGTATTTTAAATTGTGCAAAATTACATAAAACATGTCTATTTAAAATTAGTATACGACTCGTACGGTGCTAGTAATTGATTAATAAATCACATTATATTCATTTCAAAATAGCTATTATTTTAAAATTTTTATTCGATTTGACTACAATGCGATTTGGTATGGGTTGATTGATTGTTATGGTACGATTGGGTGTCACAATTTTCTTTTTGTTATGCTTGTTAAGTTGCGTGGATGAGATTGTGTTATTTAAATAGATTAATCGATTTACATAAATATATATACCAAATAATTTGATATGTTTCACGCACATTTACAAAAAGTATCGATCGTAGTATTCTTCAGATTTTTCTTTCATTAATATCGAGTAAAATGCTTAGCAATATGAAAAACAAAAAATTGATAATTATATAGTATACCAAATAATTCGATTTCATACATTATCGATAAAATACAAAAAATGATATTCAATTTTACCATGAAATTAATTTCCCAGCGTACAACACAAAATCGAGACCCACGTTTTTTTATAGATAAAAAAAAAAGACTCAAAAAACATTTATCAAAAATTAATTAAATAGAAACTTCCATTAGAACAATTATTTTGGAATAATTTTATAAAAAATTATAAATGAATAAATCCACTGAATTTACAGGATCTGCGTAATTAAGGTATCTTAAAAATGTGAATTTTTATGGTGTAATTATTTCTTTAATTATCCACGATTTGATTAATTAAATTAAATACACAAAAAATGAATAACATTTATTATGTAATATTTAAATTAAAATTGTCATTAACACTAATTTTTAGAATAATTTTTTTGCAAATCGCATAATTGTTATCGTTGTTGATATTTCCATAATTGTAGTAATTATTTGCGGGTTGAATAAATCAGTCGGATTTATAAAATTTGCGTGATTAAGGTGTATTAAAAATGCATTTCACAAAAGAATTATACGAAAAATATAGAACACTTATTAAATTATAAATTACACAATTTAGTTGGAATCTTTTTCCAAATCACAAAATTGATATTGCAGCCGAAATTCCCATATTTGGATAAATCAACCAAATTCACATGATTTGAGTAATTAAGGTATCTTAAAAATAATTTTGATGGCTTAATTATTTCCTTAAATAATGAGCCGTAATTTCCATAAGTGATCATTTGAAATATACCATAAATTGTTAAATTAATTTCCCGAAATAGTAAATAGTTTTTTTGTAGGAAAATATTTACTATTTAAAAAATAATCTAACCTTTTTTATATAATAGATTTTTCATTGTGTCAATAATAAGATTAAAAATATCAATAATTTATGCAGAAATAACTTGATTATAACAGACTTTTTTTCTTTTCAAATCTAGATGAACATTTTACCTCTTTTCATATTAGAGGAAAATCTCTGTTCTGCTTTAAATTGACATGAGATGAGATGGACTTTGACTTGAAAAACAATAAGTATAAAGTAAAGGCAAAGGTCGTTTTCTAACTGTAATTTATTCAACAAACACAAAAACTGGCGCGATCTTAGGTACATTTGTTTTTTCTTTATTAATCTTAAATTGAGCGTGAATTAGTAAGTCTTTTCTTCCCCCACTTTTTTTGGTATGCATCCATTGAAGATTGGGCAAAATGTTCATTATCGTGCATAAAAAAAAAGCCAATAAATTCGCCACAGGACATGGCAATGTTACGATTGAGTAATTGACTCTGATCAATTGGAAAAAATGGGAACATTAAAATTTAAAATCCATTTTGTTGAATATTTCATAGCATATCACCTTTAATTCTCCTTATGATCCATGGACCATATGATAAAATCCCTCAATTATGAATATTTACAGTTAAACGGTTATTAGATTAAAGTGCCATCCACAAATCAAGGAGGCCCTAGTAGAATTTATATTGGAAATGAAGAAACAACGAGTGTTTACATCATTGAATACGACGGTATTTTATTTTATCTCTATTTTTGTCATTGAAGATTTGTCTGGTTAAAACTAAAAATGAAATAATAAAAAATAGAAAATACGATTTGTTCCATATCTTACTAATTTCTCTACAATCAACTAACACAATTTAAAAAAAAAAAAATTGTTATTGAATATTTTTCAATAAAAAAACACGATTCATTTACTCACATATTGTTATCTATAAATTTTATCCGTTAAAACAAAATTATTTTTTATATCACATGATATTTAATTATTAAGTTTGTATCTCATAACTATTCGTAATTTTAAATTTATCCTAATTTTTCTAAAAATAATTTTTTTTCACATTTTAATCTGTTAGGTATACGATTAATTTAAGAAAAAAAAATTATTTTGTTAATTTTACTTAAATAGTTGAAAAAAATAAAATCTACACACAATAGTCTAGATTTGGTGGTAAATTTTGTATATTGTTAATTTTACTTAAATAGTTGAAAAATTAAAATCTACACACAATAATTAAAATCTTATCCGTATACAAGTAACTTGTCAATTAACAATAAGTGACTTGGTTAGCATAGATTTATTCAAATAAAAAATACATAAATTTAATCAACCTCATTCTACTCTTGGCTACAAATACAGCTTAATATAATATGCTCACTCTTTATGATCCAAAAGAAGGTACATAATTGAATCAATATTGTTGTCTTATTCACGTGAGTATAACTCAATTAATTTGCTTACTCCTTGATTGTATAATGCAAGAGATTAGCATTTTGAGTCTATGGAAATATACGCATGGAATTAAAGCGTATGCGTATTTCTATAAACTGAATATCTCATTACTGTTTAGTACTTTATAGTAGTATATATCAAAAATTAATATTTTTAATTACTTTTTGCAAATTTTAAAATGTGATAGTGATGTGTTTGAAGTTCTTAAAATATTTAAATTAAATACATAAAATCTTGATATGAATCATTTGTAGTCTATTCGATGAATGTACCCCTAATCTGCCTGAACATAATCCATGTGCAAGTTACTTGTTATTGAAGCTGAGAGCAAGTCACGGGGCAAGAGGTGCAAATTTGGGTGAACAACACATTTCTCTTTAGCTTGACCATTTGAAGAAAAAAAAAAAGGCATGTATTAATTAATTTATTATGTATGATAAATCAAATTGAAAAGCTAGCTTATTAGCTACTATAAGTTAAATTTGAATTTATAGCACATAGCTTATATGCTATAACCAATGCTTGAAAATTTAGATGATATAATAAATATGTTTAATAAAATTAATTGATAAGTTAGTTGAAATAAAATTTTCAACTAGTCTTTTTTTTATAAGGTACCTTGAACATAAGAAAAATCTCTCTCTCTCTCTCTCTCTCTATATATATATATATATAGGGTTGGGTTCACATAAGAATGGTACTTAATGAAAGAAATGAGAATAGATCGTATCCATTAGATCGGATGATCTAATGGCTAAAAAAAGCCAAAATTATACCCTCATTAAGGGTAATGTAGTAATTTTCAACACCACACATATAGAAGTGGACCCCACTCCATATTAAATATCCAACTCTCAACAAATAAATCATAATTCACCCCAATACACCCCAGACCCCACCCCACCCCACCCCCGCGTTATCTCCCTCTCTTTCACACACACCAACACACACTTTCGTCGTCACACTTCACTCGCCGTCGGTAAAGCTCGACCGTCGACCCGCCGCCCGCTACCAGACGCCTGTCCGCCATCAGATGTCTGTCCGCAGCCATACTCTTCATCCAACGTTCTTCGCAGCCGTCGCCGCCCAGCTCCGCCGTTAATCTCGAAAATCCGACAGATATTGAACCACGGCAAGTAAATCGACCGGATCTATTGAATACAGAGCTTAAAACGGCGGCCGAATTTTTCAGAATTGTGGCTGCCACCGGGATGCTTTGTCGGCGAGCAGAGGAACGTACTCCACGGAGTAGCGGACGACCAAAATCGCCGGAGAATCGACAGGAGAGCTTAACCATGAGTGCCTGCGTGATTTTCAGCGATTTGAGAATTGTGTGTTTCCTAGGGCAGCCTTTTTAGAATTATATATTTTCCAGGGACTTGATTGCAAATTCATAAATTTTGATTAAATGTCAATTTAGTCCCTGGATCAAATTTGTAATTTGCAGAAACTTTAATAATATGTAATAAATTTGCAAATTTAAATTAGGATTTTGGAGCTTCATTGTTTATTTTTTACTTTTTAATTAAATAGTGTTGATGGACAATTTTGTAATTTTTTTAATTTTGGGTATTCTTTAATTTAGTTCATGACTAAATATGTAATTTATATCAATATTGTCATAAATGCATATTAATGATAAAAAAGTATACAATGTTCAAAATTTTTAATATGTAAAATTTTAATATATAAAAAGTATTAATAAATACACCTTTAAATTAATAGATGATAAAGTATTTCAAGTATTTAGATTAATTTGATGTTCAATTATATTTACTAAATGGGATCATACAAAATAATGCACTTTATATACCAGCAAGTTGCACTTGATCAAACAACACGTTGCACTTTATAATACAACATGTTGCACTTTATATACCAGCAAGTTGCACTTGATCAAATCACACGTTGCACTTTATAATACAACATGTTGCACTTTATAATACATCATGTTGCACTTTACAAAAATACATATATATACATATATATATATATATAAATTATTAAATAAAAATATTAAAATATCAAATATATTTTTGTAATATAAATTATAAATTATTTTATTTATTTAGTTTAATTCGGTTGACTGAACGAATAAATCAATTATTTCGGTTCTACTTTGGGTTGAGACAAATCAATAAAAAAATAATTGCACTTCGAGTGCACATTCATGTAATTAGACGGATTGCACATTAGTGACTATCAATTTGGACTATATCGACCAAAATTGATCGATTATGTTTTTTGGGTCCGAATATTATATTTTGGTTCGTTTATCTGTTTGTACTTTATTTTTATTTATTTATTTTTTGTGCTTAGTTAGGTTTGACGTCAATTTTATTTTCTTCTTAAAATAAACGAATTGATCGAACTATAAAACAAAAACTATTATTTTCTATTTTTATATTTTAAGTTCTTACAACAATATATATATATATATATATATATATATATATATATATATATATATATATATATATATATATATATATATATATATATATATATATATATATATATATATATATATATATATATATATATATATATATATATATATATATATATATATATATATATATATATATATATATATATATATATATATATATATATATATATATATATATATATATATATATATATATATATATATATATATATATATATATATATATATATATATATATATATAAATAATAAATAAACTATTAAAATACCAAATATATTTTTATAATATAAAATATAATTTGTTTCAATTAATTATGTGAATTCGGTTAACCGATCAAATAAACCAAATAGTTCGTTCGATTTTAGTTTGGTTTGGGCACAATATAAAAAGTTAATGCACTGCTAGTGCACAATAATTTAGACGGATTGCACATTAATGACTACTATATTGCTCATTATTGACTAACAGATTGCACAATAGCATCTGAACTTGATCGAATTAATTTTGGTTTAAATTTTATATCTCGGTTTGGTTATATGTTTTTAACTTTTAAAGTGCATATTTACACACAATATTGTGCAATTTACTTATCGAAATTGCGTATGTATTAGTTTTACACACAATATTGTGCAATTTACATGACAGTAGTTTTTAATGTGCGTATACGCACACAATATTGTGTAGATATTTAATTGATATTGTTCAATTTTGAAATTGTAATAAATTGCAAATTGTACCCATTAAATTGTCTATTTTCCATGCTCCAAAATTATCTAATGGGCGGTAAATGCTATTGGCTTTTGACCAATTAACCAAGTTCATGTCAAAAGAATGGGAAACGTCAGACATAAGACTTGACGTGCGGTGCGCCTATATACATATATTAAATTTTCTTAAATTGCAAACAAGTCCCTGGGACTTATCTAATTTACAAAAATCAAACCTCTATTTTCCAAAAGTCACAAATTCTAAAATCGAATCTGTGTCTCTCTCGTCCTTCAACAGAATCTCAATACTCAGATTTACTCAAGCCACTGCATAACAATTGGTGGACGGGAATGAGATCTACGATGGGATTTAGAATAGACGGCATCTTCGAAACTTCCGTGACCGGCTTCCTCCTGTCATGGATCTGGTTTTATTAATCACCGTCAGAGACGCTTCATGACCTGCTAATCGCCGTCGACATGGGAGCGGGACTATGGAGGCGCGGCGACCGGGATGGGAGGCGCGTCATACGGGCTGAGGATGCACGTCGGCTGGGCTGGGGAGGCGCTGCGGCGGGGCTGCGTAGCCATGGCTGCCGGATTTCTATAGCGCGGGAGACTGGGGGGGCGTGGTGGCGGGCGAATGGGGCTGTGACTGCTGGATTTCTGTAGTCGTGAGTCCGTGAACGCCGGACTTCTGGAGAGAGGGGGAGGATGGAGCGGCTCATCGCCGGACAAGCAAGTCGGCGCCGGGCGACTGCTCTGGTGGTCCGACGTGTGCCTGGCCGTGAACGGGAATGTTGTGTGTGTTTGTGTGTGTGTGTGTGTGTGTGTGTGTTTGTAGGTGCAAGTGATGAATGAGGTATGTGATACGGGTGTAGGTGGGTGTTAGGGTTAAAGGTTGGGTGGTGGTGGACCCCACATGTTGAAGGGTTGATATCAAATGACTAATTTATCCTTAATTTGTTGTCAAATGCCAATATTTGACTATGAATTATACACATATTTACAACACTGCCACACCATGTTTGACTAGTATATTTAATATTTGACTAGATCATGACAATTGATATGCTGGATCTAATGGTCCACAACCATTCTCATTTCTTTCACTATCTACCATTCTAATATGATTCCAACTCTATATATATATATATATAATGAGTATAACCATTTACTAAAAATAGTAGTAAAAAATTTTGAAGCATTTAATGTATATCTTTTTCTTTTTTAAATATATCATTATTAATTGCTTCCATATACACGTTTTCAAATAAGATCAGATCAGATATGACTAAAAATATTATTTCCTTAAAATTTTATTAATATCTGCAATAATTTCATTGGTATCCATTATAATAAAATAGAAGATTGATTTTATATGATTCGTGTTGATAATATTTTGGTCAAGATAAATATTGCAACATATTAAGTTCTAACCATAATATTAATTTTTTCACAAATATTTATTTTTTAACCAAAAATATTTATAGAAAATCGTAACAGGTTAGGTAGAATTTTTTCTCCCAATTAACCAGGCAAAATCAAGTCGGTGAATTAATTTTGTCAATATAATTTTTTTAAGATTTATTTCATTATATATAAAAAATAAATTATTCTTGAAATTATTATAATTTATCATGTAAGAGATAATGACCAGATACATTAAATATTATTACTACTGGTCAAAAATAAAAATTGAAATATATTAAATGTTCTTTAGAATTTATTTTCATGTTATTGGCAACAATGATTTTTTTTTTTTTATCATTCTTTTATTTTGATTTCTTTTTTATAATGAAATTCTTGTAAATATATTTTCATTGCAAAGTATACTAAATAAACTATAAATCTTTATAATGCATATTAGAAAAATTTGGATTATAGAAAAGATTGAGGTTTTGGCATTTGCTAAATTAAAGTTGTTTAATAAGTATACAAAATTAAATTTTAAAAAAACATGTGTGTATATTTTGTAAAATATTTATACACTATTTAAATTTAAATTTATTTACATATTTTAAATTGATTAGATAAATAAATAATACTAATGTGCATTAAATATTCTTCATTACATAAAAAAAAAAGACATACAGCTTCTATAACTTTTATAAATAATAATGACATTATATAACAACAAAGTTTATAATAAAAAAATAATTAAGTATTACATGGTGAACAAGAATATATAAAACTGTTATTTTCACTTATATCAAAGAATAAATATATATACTACATTCGAATTATATTAGTAAAAATGTGTTAGTGAGATAATATATTAATTATTTTAAAAGCTAACATGCTCATATTTAATGTTATGGCTAGGAAAATAACTCTGATTAAAAGAGGTGGAAAATAGATTATGACCCTATTGTTTGTTTTTTAGACTTAACGTTGATTAAAAGAAGTGGAAAAATATATAATAACCTATTGCTTTTTAGTTTTAAACGGACATAGCCTGTGAAAATAACTCATTTAATATCTCAGTCTCGTGCCATGTACGGGTACATACTAATAATAATAATATTACACCAAATACTCGGGACAACTGTTGGGCTTTTGGTAATCATTTCTTAACTCATAGCTATTTTATTAGAATCAAGTTATCCACGTACAAATTCAGAAATTATGGGCCCTCCTTATTCAGCACCTTCACTACAGGCCCATTGACGGTATAGTACCCGTTGTTGTAAGATCAACCCGGTCCATTTATAAATCTAATCTTGGATTAGGACCCAATATATTTTGATTTTTGGGCCCATTATTAATTTATAATGGTCGTAAAATTAATAATTGACATCTATATAAATATTTTTGATTTATGCATGTAGTCCTAAAAATTATAAAAGTCAGCAAAATGATGATTTTTGGTGTGAAACGAAATTTTAGTTACTAATTCTTTGCTTATACAATCATATATATTGAGAGATGGTCAATTCGCAATTGTCGTAGCTACGAACTTAATTAACTAACTAATTAGTTATTAATGCTATCATTTCAAGAGTCAAAGGTCAATTTATGCAATGAAAATTTTATATTAATTAAAAATAATGACGTGAAGGCATAAATTGAATTTATCACCCATTTAATTACTTACTAGTGGTGCCAAATCAAAATTTTAACTTGGAGTGTTGAATGAGGAATGGTATTCTACTATTCTGCGGTAAAATGAAAACAAAAATTGCTCATCAAACCATTGTCAAACTAATTAACAATATCGACATTTGTTCAAGTAATATCAAAATTGTCATGATAATTAGTGTTTTCAACTTGATACCATTCTTAAGCTAACATGTATTTGATAACTTCTAACCTCGAAAAATGTTGGCGTGCTTGTTTATAGATTTCTTTTTTTTTTATTGGTTAATTTTTTTGTTTAACCATATTTAATTTGGAAAAAAAAAAATTGTTAATTAGATTTGAGTGTGATATTAAAATAATATTTAAAATAAAATTATTAAAGTTGATTTGATGTAAAAGTAAAATAAAAATGATTAAAAGTGATAAATAATTAAACTTATGTGAGTGGGTGAATAGTGAATTAAGTTGATTTGATTTATAAAAATGATTATTTGATATTATTTACTTAGATTTGAGTTTGAATTTGATTTTTTGTTTGGAAAAATTTATAAACAAGCAAGCATATGTGCGCACCAAGTATGTGCCAATGTCTATTAGATCTTCAATTATAAATATATGTACTATATCTTATGTTAACTTCTTATCATATCAATTGATAGACATATTAACATATTATTAACTCGTGCTTAGTAGGATATTGACTGATAATAAAGTAGTTTGCTAATCAATATTTGCTCCATTTATTTTTATTTCTTTTTAAATTTGGAGCTTAATAGTCACCATTATATATCCCTCCTCCATGAGATTAGCCTCTACATCAATGGTCATTAACTCTAATCAAAACCCACCTTTTATTACTCATAAATCAATTACACCTCACCTTCTTGCAGCTTGCTATTCTATCTTTTCTTCCTTTCTCTTATACTGATACCTAATTGTAGTTCTATTTCCTTTATCATTTTCTTTTTCCTTTTCCTTCACTGCATGGATTTTGATACAGTCCATAGACATAATATTCTTGGTCAATATTCAAACCCTTACATTGAAAATCCATACACACACCAAGCAAATGATCATAATAAGGTTTTTTCTGCTTTATCTCATCAAGTTCAAGTGAAAAATCATGATCGTAATAATCCATCGGTCGAGGGCTCGTCTTGGGAGAGTAACCCTAATTCCGATCTTCTTTGCTCGCCGTTCGACGACCCTTTCTATCCGTTTCATCAATCGTGCTTTGGAAAATCGAATCAAGAATATTATTTATCGGCCGGTTATTGCACGACCCCTTTTGTTCAAGAACACGATATGCAAGATTTGCACGTGTCGAGCAATACACTTTCGGATAATGTTGATGTTAATGTGGATCGGTCGCGAGGTTCTTTCTCAATGATGGATCGATATCAAATGGACGAGGATTTGGATTATTCCAAAAAAACGAGCTTATCGAATGGTCGATTTTCGGACATGGATTCTTGCTTGGTTTTGGAGACCGACAATGGGAATCACACCAAAAAAATGTCGAAGAGGAAAAGAATTATCGATGACAAGTCGGATATAATAAAAGGCCAATGGAGTCCAGAAGAAGATAGGTGCTTCTTGTTTCTTGATGAATATAATTCAAAAGAATTATCTGTTGCATCTTATGTATTTGGTTCATGTCATATAATGAATATAAACTTCAAAATCTATATAATATATTTAATTTGTTTTATTATATTATTTTTTTGTTGTAATTTTAGTTTGCTTGTTGAGTTGGTGGAGAAGCATGGAGTAAGAAAGTGGTCTTCCATTGCTAAAATGCTTCCAAGAAGAATTGGGAAGCAATGTAGGGAAAGATGGCACAACCATTTAAAGCCTAATATTAAGGTTTTCCCTTGAACTCATTTATATGTGTGTTGTGTGTGATTATCTTCCTTTTAGGTCAATTTTGAATACCATTTTTACTTACTGAATTTCATCATATTATTAAATATAGATGTGCTTTCTACTATTGCATTATTCGTTAGAATTGCATTAATTTGCTCTCATGTATAAAAACTTTAGTTGACTAGGATTTTTCTTGTGTTTATTAGTCAAACAAATCATAAAATAGTAAAATTAATACATCACTTGCACACACACACACACGTGTGTTACGTTGTACATCTACGTTGTTGCTTATAGTAAGAGCTACATAAGTTGCCCAAATTATGAACTCTCTAAAAAAAATTATTACGCCTTAAATTTATAGTTTTACTACAATTATAGATTGATCATAAAAGAAATTAATTTACTTTTTTCAGGTAATTTGTATAATAATAATACATGGACAATGTACTAGAGATATTAATTTGAAGTAATTATTATTCCATTTTTCACATAGTCAACACGACTTATTTAGTCATTCATAATTATTCACAAATTATATGATAACACGTGTCTTAAAAAACATACGACTTATTTATTCACCCATAATTATTCACAAATTATATGATAACACGTGTCCTAAAAAACATACGACTTATTTATTCACCCATAAATAATTATTCACAAAATATATAATAACACGTATCCTCATAAACATGTAGTAATACAACATTTCATGGATAATTTCATAGGAGATCTTTGAGGCATAATCTTTTTAAGTCCATCCATTTCGCAGAAAGATAGATGGTCGGAGGAAGAAGACAAGATCCTGATCGAGGCCCACCGACAACTGGGCAACAAGTGGGCCGAGATAGCCCGAAGCCTGCCCCATAGGAGTGAGAACACGATCAAGAACCACTGGAACGCCACCAAGAGAAGGCAGCTCTCGGCCCACAAGAACAACAAGAGCTCAAAGCCCAATAACAACATCAGCCCACTGCAGAATTACATCAAGAGCTTGATAAATTCTTCACAAAAAAGCGGCGAGGGCAATTCGGTCAGTTCATCGTCCGTGGAGAGGATTGGTATTGTTAATGGAGTAGAAGAAGGTGAGGGTGATGAAGAGAGCTTGAAGGTGTTGAATATGCAGTTTGATTTGCAAAAGGAGATGGATTTTATGGAAATGCTCTCTTATGGCTACATNTTATTAAGGAAAAAGAAAATCTAGAGCATGGTTCATTCATGCATGCAGGGGTGAAAAAAGAGTTTTTGTTATGACATTTTTTAAGGTTTAATTAAGTAAAAGCATAATTTTGGTTTTGCTATTGTTATAAATGAATATTAAACCAATCTTTTATAACATTAAAAGATAATATTTATTGTAATTAATAAATAAAAATTTTGTAAATGCGTAAATAAAAATAAATTTGTAAAGAATGATGCAATTATAAAATTTGTTCTTATTTGGATCTACACAACTCATGTGGGCTTTGGGAAACTGCTGGTTAATGAGCCCCGAAAACTGATGCAACCCAGTATGAGGAATTAATAGTCCAACACATAAATTGGGCTTTATTGGACCCAAACAAACTAGTCCAACCCAATATTTTCATCTTAAAAAGTAATGGGCCTCGTGGTGCGTCCTAAGTAGTCCATTTAAAGATAATCTACAAACTTATATTGAGAAGGTAAGCAAGCACAATTTCCACGTAATTCATTAACCAACAAAACAAAGACCTTTCTTCTTGTTTCTACATGTCTCCTTTGTTATGGATTGTCTTACCTATAATAAGATTGTTTACAAATGAAGATGGTTTTTTGGTTTTATTGATTCTATTATCACGACGAATAGAAAAGTGACATGCGGCAAATAAAAAAGACTTAAATTATGAAGAAAAAAAAAATTAGCAATATAAACAATAGTTTTTGAAGTTGGCAAAATAAGCCGAACTAAAAATATGTCAACCTAATTCCAAAGAAGTTGTCCAAAAGATCTGTTGGCCTAAAATATATGCGACGTAGACCAGAGATATGTCGAACTAATATGTTAAGACCTATATATAGGATAGTCAATACTGATCAATCTAAAAACAAGCAAAACTGTCAACATGGGTAGGATAGAATTTTCCCGACATTCAGCATGTAATTGATGCCTCTAAAAATTGACACGTGTACGCTAAACAACTGCATCTGTAGTATACTAAAATGCATAACATTGTTTTTAAAATTATCAATGAAATACACTGCTTAGTTTTTAACATTTTCAATTTTTGTATTATAAACGCATATTTATTATGTTTTAAAAAATCACATGAGAACAGGTTTTATCCACATATGAAGTATGGCTTGTTTTGATAAGACATACACCATTCATTAAAACCGTTCAATCTCATTTAATATGCTAAATAAACATAGGAATATTGAGATAGCATTTTCTTATATATTAACCAAAAAATTATTGTTCTATCAACTGATTCCCAGTGGTTATGTTCGTATGTGGGTTGATCAGTGAAAACAAATTACAAATATGAATCAAATCAAGAAGTTTATCATTAGTAAACTACATATTTTAAAAAAAAAAAAATCTTTCTTAAAAAAGGAAAATTGACCATCGAAGTATCACTCATTTAAATGCACGTGGCAGCGTCAACACAATCAAAATTAAGTCGTTTTTGTTAATACAAAAAATGGATAAACTCAAAGCGAGCTTCTTCTCTTCCAATCCCATCAACTCCATTTGTTTCTCGCATTTTCTCCATTGCAATTTGCCAAACTCAGACTTTCCACTTTTCTCTGTTTCCTTTTTCATGATTTGTAATTTTGATTCATACTGAGGTTTTTTAGCTCGGCTCGTCCACTTTGCTCCTGTAAGTTTCCCTTTTCTCCTTCAGCAAAAGCTTTGGATTTACTCGATTTGATGGCATAATCTGATTAATATCTGCCATAATGCTTGAGATTTTGCTTCTTATGCTTATAAATATGGGTATTTAGGGCATTTAATGCGTAACTATCATGGCACGAATGTAAATATTTGGACAGATTTGTTTGTTGAATATCGACTTTATGATGTTGATTTCATAGAGGGCTATGCGTGTGCCTCAGGCTGAATATTACAATTGGTTTGGTCAGTTGGGGGAGATGAGATTGAGGCCTTCGCTATTATGTTTCGGAATACAAAATCGAATTCGAATAATGGAGTTTAATTTGGTTTTGATGAATGAGATAGATACAGTTTATAAAAGTTTCGATTGATGGGTAACCGATAAATCAAAGTGTTGTTGCCATCCGTAAAGAATCATATGATTTTGTGTGGGGCAAATTTTTTTCCGAATCCTTTTGGTATCGAGCATTCCACGAATTGATGAAGTGATGGAGATAGGAATATGGAGAGTTCTTTGCTCTTTGTATATTTTGTAGGAAGTTCGAAAAGTTGTTATGGTTGCACTGTGTAATAGTCAGTTGTTGTTTGATTGACAAATTACACATGTTCATGACACCATGTTCTGTTTGTTTATACTTCCATTAGAGGAAGTGACAAGTTGAAAATGATGGTCTATGTACATGCCCATACATAGTTATAATTGAAAACATGATCGTGAATATATGTACATTTTATTAACCTTTTGTTTTTACATTTATTTATTTATTTTGGCAAACCATTTGAGCATGATGTTATTCGGTGTCTTAAACAGAATGCAGCAGCTTGTGAGTGTTGATACCACTTCTTTGAGTTATTGGTGGAACTGGGGATTTTTTCTGTGTGCATTATGGGTATTGATGCCTATGGTTGTTGCATCGATTTTAATCTGGAAATACGAGCTCTCAGAAAATTCAGAACCTGAAGGAGGGACTACACAGCAGTGTGACAGCTCGTTTCTTGTGTACTATAATAGATCTTGGAAACCTTGTATAAAAGGGATTCACCCCGTTTTCTTAATGGTTTTTCGGGTGATTGCTTTCTGTCTGCTTTTTACGGCTATGAGTTTCGATATCGCTATTCACGGATTTGAGCTATTTTTCTACTACACCCAGTAAGTCATTTTTTCTTATTTGGTTTCCTTAAAAAGAAAATTGTTCTTTGTGCTTTTTACGGCTATAAGTCGTTTTTCTATTAGGAACACTTTTGTGTTAGTTGATGTGTTAGTTTACTTGCAGAAGTCTTATCTATTTGTCTCTATCTTGATTTTATTTTTTTCTTTTCTCACTTCTTTTATATGCTTCTTTTCGCAGGTGGACGTTCGTTTTAGTCACCATCTATTTTGGGGTATGATTTGTGATTTATGTTCTGGCATCAAGTGCGGATAGAAGGAAGCCATAACGATGAAGTTCTCATATGACTAATGTTTTCTGTTTCGTTTTGCAGCTCGGGTCATTGCTTTCCATGCATGGATGTTTCTACCAGCTTAAATTAAATGGAAAAAACAAGTGCCCTTCATCACAGGATATGGAGAAAGGTTTATATGCTAGCCTAGTGCATGGAGCCAATGGAGATGGAGTGGAGTTGTTAGAAAAGTTGAACTACCCTCGAACCTCCCTTTGCTTTTGGGACAGTCTATTTCAAGTTCTGTTCCAGGTATAGTCTGTTTTGTGTGATTTTAGACGATATAACCAATAAAAGTTACTTCGAAAAGTATTATTTTCATGCAGTTACACTAATTAGTTCAACAGTTGTGCCTCTTTCTGGGCCTTGTTATTTCTTACGCTCTCTTCTTGGAATTTATTCGGTATGATGGTCTCTCTTTCTTTGCCTTTCATAAGGTTGCATATGTGAATCGCATTTATTTGATATTAGTATGACAAAATCAATGTTATTAGTTTTTCTTAAGGTGTTCTATGTTTAAGGATATCTTGGATAAATTACTTCGTGTCTTTACTTTTTGGATTTGAATTCGTATATTAGATGTTGATGTTGTGTAGACGACTCAATGATGTTACCTAATATTATCATACTTCCGCATTTGCAGATGACAGCAGGAGCAGTAACTATAACTGATGTTATTTACTGGTGTGTGATATTCCCATTTATGGCTCTTAAAGATTACGAAATGAATTTTGTAAGTGTCTGTATACTTAAACAATATCTGGTGCTTCATCAATCTACATATTTTCACACATTGAATACTGAAAAACTGAGTTTTCATGTCTAAATTTTAACTGGAAAATGGCCTCTGGATTCCATGAATATACCTACGCTTTATCTAATTTGTTTTTATCATTCTCAACACCTCCTGATTATGGGAAAATATGTTTGCTTCTTTGGATTAGCTGACAGTTGTAACACACTCGCTTAATGCTGTTTTGCTCGTTGGGGATACAGCTCTAAATAGCCTGGTTCGCTTTCTTTTTTCTTTGTTCATCATTAGTTCNGGCCATATCCTTTTCTTGATTTATCAGCAGCTCATGCTCCACTCTGGTAACTTTGCTATTCAATAAACCCATATATGATTGATCTCATTGAACTGTCCTTGAAAAGGATATTTATTATTTAGTAATTACTTTAGTACAATTTCTAGTTCAGAACAACAGTGATGCTAGTTTATTATAAGTAAACCATTTACAGAAAAGATAAATGAAAATAGGAAAAATGTAATCCAAAATAGACTAACATTTAATTTTTTTGGCAGGTATTTGGTGGTGGCAGTAATGCATGTTCCCTGCTATGCTCTCTTCCTACTGTTAGTGAAAATAAAGCATTTTTTATACTCCAAATATTTCCCTAATGCTTATCAAAGTTGATCACAAGCTTTTGGGAGACCAAATGGGAAATTTTACATTTTTCTATATTGCAATTTATACAAAGGGTATACAGATTTTATGTACTTGGATTATCATGAAAAATCCGAGGAAATCAAAGAATTTTTTTTTTGGCAAAGTTATGAGAAAAATATGATTTTAACACAAAATAATTCTAATTATCGTTTCTGCACATAACTGTTAGGACGATTAACCATTTACCATTACACAATTACATTTTTATGATATAAATGTATACCTGTGTAATGAAATATTATACGTATAAAAAAAAGATATTGAAATTTCAATACAAAAAATATATAGACACTTGACAAATCTTTTCTTAAAGACACTTGACAACAAAAGGCACAAACACTCCCATTGAGGAGACTAACCACTCGATAGTCGAAACGAATACGGAATACCCAACCACAACCAGGACTGAAACCAAAATAAGAGCATTTCCAATGCTCAATGTTGTAATGGTAAATTACATTCCACATCAACATATTTATTAATATTACAATTTTTCACCCTTCAATGTACAATGTGATCACAAATGTTATGGTGATGTGGACATAATTAATGTCTACAATGTAGAGAAGAATGTGGTTCATCCACATTCTCCCCCACACTCTAGCTAGTCAATGAAGAGAAGAGAGAGAATTATTATTACCATTTTCAAATTATTTAATTAATTTTATTAAATTTAACATTTGGTAAGTAGATAATATTGTAATTAGACTTCATTGTGCATTGGAGATGATTTTTTAATTTAATAATTATGAACTCAACATTTTTCCTACATGGTTCACAATCTATTTAATTTTTTGACATTTGTCAAAATTTATCCTATGACAACATTAGAGCATTGGAGATGCTAACAATAAAATAAAATAAAACATACACCTACAAACAATAATTAAACTAAATCTTCTCCTACTTCTAGCAATCAATAAAAAATCAGTTCACGCATCCAAAGACAAAATGGAAGCTTATATGTCTAAATCTCGCATATCTAAAAACTCCAATCCAAAGCTTGGTTGGCTAGTCAAATCTGATGAGAAGACGAAACTCGAACCCAAATCTAAGAGAGACCGTAAGACGAGCCATCCTAACTAGTCTCACTGTAAAAGAAGTGTTTTGAATAACTTATTTTTGTAATTGAGTGGATAGTTGCCCTAATTTAATTTCCATCTCATCACCAGGGTAATAATCATTATTACTACAACATGGGACTCCCGTCCCATCCCTCACCAAACAAAATAAATGCACTCGACAAGCTAAAACCTCATTAGTTTAATCAGCATTAAAGTACACAAAAAGCATGGTTTCAACTTTTAAGCCACTCATTTTATCAGAAAAGAGGTGATAAATCATAAAAGAGAGAAGACAACAGAGAACAATAGAGNAAAAAAAAAAAAAAAAAAAAAAAAAAAAAAAAAGGGAAATTGAAGTAATGGCTGTTGCCTGCAAAAATGCAAATGTTTCTTCTCTTTACCATCTCCCATTCAAGAACTTCAGCTACTACTCTGAGGTTCAAAATTTTTCAGTAGCCAGCCGAGTTGACCGGCGTTCGTTCTTGAGTAGATCACTCGTTCGGACTGAGTTTCGCCGCCGTTCGCTTGAGCTACCCATTTCTTGCCCCAAAGAGGTAGTTTTTATAGCTTTTTATTATTATTATTATTTTTTTTCTGTGTGTGTGTGAGTTGTATCATGTGTGTATGATTTTGTTAGAAAATCAGTTAATAAACATTGACCGGTTTTGACTGATTTATTTAATGGCTAAAAATTTAATTGGGGTTTAGATTATCTCTTCTTCAGAGATTATATGGTCATTTCTCTTCCCGCAATTGTAATTTTTCAATTTTTAGACTGAAAATATTTAGCTTTTCCTGTTAGTACTGACCCATACAATGTAACAGATTTTTCTGTTTTCGCCTTCTTTACTCTGCTCAACTTCTTATCATAGACAGATTTTTCCACTTACAAGTCTATTTTGTAGGAAAATCGTGTGTTTGGTAGGCGTTTTTTAATGTAATTCTTGAAAAAGGTTTAAGGATTTCGTTTTCAGAGCAGATGTACACCAAATATTTTGTTTCCCCTGAAAAAAAAATGGTAAAAAATGATTACTTTATGAATGCACTTTGAAAGGGCTCTCCCATGCACTCTCTTTCTGTCTGTGTATGTGTGTGTTTTCTAAATTGTTATAATTTAGTATTTTCATTAAAAAAATAAAAAACAATTCAGTTATTCGAGCGCCTACTGATTAAAGAAGACTTGAGCGAAGAGGAAGCAGAGGGATCGCTCGATTTCTTGCTAACCAATGGCTCTGAAGCTTCAATCAGCGCCTTTCTCGTTCTCCTCAGAGCCAAAGGTGAAACATATGAAGAGGTAATAAATAATGTATCTTTACATTTGAAGAACTTTTTTAGTTAATTTTCATTGACCGTATTATAATTTATTATTTTTTTTTCCAAATTTAGATTGTGGCAATGGCAAGGGCTATGATAAAATGCTGCAAAAAAGTGGATGGTTTAGAAAACGCGGTGGATATAGTAGGCACAGGTGGCGATTGTTCAAACACGGTGAATATCTCTACCGGGGCCGCAATTCTTGCGGCTGCCTGTGGTGCTAAAGTAGCTAAGGTTTAAGTTTTGATTTTTCATTTTCAAGAATATTTGAAAAATGTTGTTATACATTTATAGGGAATCACTAGAGTCCCGTCAAGGAATGATTTCGTGGTTATTATTAGCCTTTATTAGATACACATGTAGATTAGTGTAGGGTAGATAATCCATGGTTAAAACACACTGATGGAATCATTATGTGACGGGATTGTAGTCATTTCCACATTTATATATGATAACCGGTTTGTTAAACGTGTATTTTTCATATTTTTTGTGTTTGTAACAGCAAGGTAATAGGTCTAGTTCTTCTGCGTGTGGTAGTGCGGATGTTTTGGAAGCTTTAGGAGTGGCCATTAGTGTCGAGCCTGAGGTTAGCTAACGTGTCTTTGAATTTTTCATCGATCACGGATTTATGTTTGGTTTTGTAATGTGTAATTTGTGCATTTAAGGATATTGAAGTTATAATTTTACTCTGGTACTTTTAAAATAGGGAGTTAGAACTTGTGTGGAACAAGCGGGAATCGGATTTATGATGTCACCTAACTATCATCCGGCCATGAAGACTTTTGCTCCCGTGAGGAAAAAGCTCGGAGTGAAGACCGTTTTTAACATTCTTGGTCCCATGTTAAATCCTGCTTGTGTATCTTTTTCGGTTGTTGGGGTTTATAATGAAGCATTGGTCAGTTGTTTGTTTGTTTCAAATAATGTGTTCGAATCGTTCAAATAAATGTGTTATTAAATCTTTTTTTTTGTGTGTGTTATGTGATCCCAACAGGTTGGTAAGATGGCTAAAGCATTACAAAGATACGGAATGAAAAGAGCATTAGTCGTAAATTCTGAGGGGTTAGATGAAATGAGTCCACTCGGTGAGATTTTCACTGTTTAAGTGTTTATAGCTTTATATGATGGTCGAGTCTTTCAGTCTCGTGTAAGTCTAGATTTTGGCGTGTTATCAGGGCCTGGAGTGGTGCTTGATATTACACCCGAAAAGATTGAGAAGTTTTCTTTCGACCCATGTAAGAACATCAAATCTTGGTCCAAAAAATGAATGCTCGATTATGCTAAGAGCGAAAATATGAAATCTCTGTGCTGTGAATTAATAATAATTTGTAAGTCTCCCGTTTTCTGTATTTGCAGTGGATTTTGGTATTTCTCGGTGCACATTAGCAGATTTACGAGGGGGAGATCCAAAATACAATGCGGAGTTGATGAGGTTTGTGTTATCTGGAGAGAAAGGAGCCATTGCAGATTCATTTGTAAGTCGTTTATTTAACATCACACACACGGGAATGTGTAAGAAGTAAGAGAAATACGAAACGATTTTTCTTTCAGGTGTTAAATGCAGCTGCAGCATTGTTTGTGTGTGGGAGAGTCCACAGCTTGGGAGAAGGGATAGCTTTGGCACGTGAAATACATTTGTCGGGAAAAGCTTTAGATACTCTTAATCGATGGATTAGCCTTTCGAATGTAAGTTTGGTTCTTATCACTTGATAATTGTAGATTTGTAGTCCTATATTCTGCATGAAATTCATTTGTTCGGTTTTGTTGTTCGTCAAATAGTTCTTTTAATCTCCCATATTTCCTCTGACCGGTGTAGAAGGTGGCAAGGCGGGACGAGCAGCAAATCTTCTTGGGCATGGCATAATGGGGAAATGAAGAGAAGGCAATGCAATTTTATTTTTTCGGTCCTCTAAATTTAGGACTTGATGGCTAATGGCAATGTTGCTTAGACTATTGACACTTTCGTTTTCTGAATTTTTAGCAATCACATCCGCACGGTTATGTTAATTCAACAGTGGAAAGTGAAAATTATCTATACTGACTTATTTCCGTTTAATGANGAAAACATCCAACTGCAACTAGTAAGGTGAAATCTGTGGCAAAAGTTAAGATTCATAAAAATGATAGTAAAAAATAAAAATAAAAATCAAAAGGCAATCGTTTGAAAACAGGACTGATACTATTACACCTTCCAGAAAAGACTCTCAGCCTTATCACAACTTTAAAAAGGTGCAACACAAAGTCAAAAAAGTTCTACAACTAAGATTGAGATCAAGATTCTCACAAAATCTAGTAGCAACATTAATCTATTTTTCGATCCATGCACCACGGTAATAAAAAGTTTACTCTCTACTAATCTATAAGAGTGTGTTTAGTAAGCACCTTAAACTAGCTTATAACTTATTTGATTAGTTTATAAACTTACTATAAAGCTCAAACTTACCTAATAAGCTTCTTTAGATAACTTTTCAAACTCATATCAGGATACTTTTCAGCTATAAGGTATCAACTATAAGCTCGATATTCATATATAAGCTATCAGCTAAGTTATTAGTTGATAGCTAGTTTTACCAAACATAGTCAATACCAATACCAAGTACCACGTTTATCAAAAGGTAATTACTTTCAGACGCCACTAAACATTATACCACCAAAAGCTTTAACATTTCACCAACACTACAAACAATTATTTAGGCCAAAGTCATCAATGCACAAACACATACACCAACATTTTATATATTTCAACCGACCGATACAATCAACACGAGTCTTTACCTTTATTAGCATTATCATCATCACACTTCACACAGTCTTACATTAAAACCATAACTTTATTACACACTCACTCTAAGCAGAAGCTTCCGCGGTAAGTGCTTTAGCTTCAGTAAGCATAGGAACAAGCTTTCCTTGGTTGTGCAAATTAGTTGTTGCTGCAAAAGACAAATCAATACATATTATTCAAACAGGCGAACGGTAAAAAATCACGTTTTACTAATCATGAAAAGTTAAACTGGTATTTACCGTCACAGCCACCAATGTGCTTCCCGCCTATGAACACATTGGGCACAGTTCGCTGCCCGGTCCACTCGAACAATGCAGCTTGAAGCTCACTTCCATCACCTTCATTCCAAAAGGTAGCAACTAAGGAGTTAGTTTCGAAACATCTTTTTTCGAGGTAAAAAGGAAATTTTGCAAGTTATGGTGTAAAATTTTCTTGAAAATGTTATTTTTCTTTTTTCCGTGAAAACGAATAAGATGCAACTCAAATTGTTATTACCTTTAGCCTTTAGGTCCTTTCCAAATTTCAACCATAGAAATAATTTTTAGGGCTACTTTAATTGAAAAGGCTATCAACAAAAAATAATTTTTCCACTCTTATATTTCCAATCACAACCCATATATCCAACTACAACTGTACAAAAAGTTAATCCATCAACAATTCATCACCAAAATTACACCTTATGGACCTATGGTCACTCCTATTTCTAAAATTTACTTTATTCTCACATCCATAGGGGTGTAAACCAGCCGAGCTTGGCTCATTAACTAAAGAAGCCAATAAATGAATTAGAGCTCAGCTCGTGTATCAATATTAACGAGCCAAACTCGAGCCTTTAGCAATCCAGCTTGGCTCGTTAGCTAAACGAGCTTTACACGAGCTCTACTCATTTGCTGAGCTCGAGTCTTAACGAGATTCCATCGTCGCCGACATCAACATAACAATGATAATATTAAGAAGATTTACATACAGTAATGATCCTAAGATCTATTTTCACTTGCCAATCCATCATATTCAAAATTGAGCAGATTATTCCCAAAACGATGAGCAACTAGCGGATCTGGAGAACTCTCAAGCCACAAACGATCCAAACTCAAAAGAACAAAAAAAAAAANAAGTCAACAACGCAGATAAAATAGAGCAAAAAATTTTAAGAAAAAAAAAATAAACTCACTCTCTGTGTTCAATTCAATGGCCTTAAAAGTGGCACCAAGCTTCGTCAACAAATCTTTCACCGACGTGCAAAACGGACAGTAAGTCTTGCTGCCACCATAGAAAAGGAAAAAACAAAATAATCAACAGATCCATATGAAATCACAGCAGCTTCATAAAATTCCACGCGAACAAAAACAGAATCAGATGCTTTTTGGAATTTTTCACCTCACGCACTGTTTGCGTGTTTGTATGTGTACGTGCGCGTGAAGAGAGATGGATAATACCTGAAGACGACGACTGGGTTCGTCGAGACGATCTCCTTGGCTTTGGCGAGTGCCATTTTTTTCTCTTTTGTAAAATTGATTTTGATTTTACTGTTTATCCGTTAATTGAGATGTGAAGAACAAACAAGCCACCGAGTATATATGTATAGAAGGAAAGTAGGTGTGAAATGTATATAGAGAAAGTGTATGGACTAATATGGAATTACAACCTGGTCCATATTTTTTGAATTTAGACGGCCCATATGACCAAAGTCAAGTCATTTGGGCTGCCAATTAAGCTGAGCCCACACTATCTATTATAAAAGAGATAATTACCTAAGGCACGACATAATCTTCTTTCAATTGTATAGTTACAAGACAAAATTTTTAATTGCAAACTTACGAAAATTGATTAAATTTTAATACAAGTAAGTTGATTTTTTCATGGATAGTGGGAAGATGTTTTGGGATTTAATCCTTTTATCAGAAGTCAAATAACGATTCGTCTTTATCACAATATTTCTCTCTCTTCCCCCTCTCTTTTTCTCCTTCTTCTCTCTCCATCTGTCTGTATTTTTTTTTTCATGATCGGTCGCACCACGACTTCTTCATTTTCTCTCTCCTTCTTCTTTTCTCCTTCTTCTCTCTCTTCGCTTCTCTCTTCTTTCCCTTCTCTCTCTTCTTTCTTTTAGCCTCTTTAGAAGCTCCATCCTCATCCTTATCCTCCTCTGCAGATTTCTCTGAAGATTTCTCCGTCCTCATCCTTAAAAGCATGCAACTAATTTCAGTGAATGATAATATATACCTTATATAAACTAAACATATACAGTTTCGTATGTGTAAATATTATGTATAATAATATATACGTTAAATAAACTAAACATATACAGTTCATATGTGTAATATATACGTTATATAAACTAAACATATACATTTTTTCTGATTTTCGATCAACCTGTTTTTGGATTCAATTTACAATAAACTTTCTGAGTGTATATTTTTCAGGTTTTTGGACGTTAATTTTGAATTTTTTTTTTTTTTAATAAGGTGAAACAGTAATCAAGCACAAATTAAGGGGACATTGAAATATTAATCAAACAAATTAAGGGGAACGTTGGATATTATGGTAACTAACAATAGAAATTAATTTAATTAAATTTAATGTGTTAAGTAAGTAGTAAGTATGCAATTAATTTTAATGGGATGGTAGAATTGCAATTTTTGTTGTATGTGTAGTATATTATAAAAAGCAGACTTGTAAATAGCAGCAGCCATAATTGTAGCTGGGCCAACAGAGACTTTTTTGCCACAGCATCACACGTGTGTGTGTTCATTTTCACACGTGATATATTCATCTTGTGAACAAACATTAGGTACATATGATTTTTACTGTTCCACATAGTCAATGAGGGTTTGCTTTTGATCTTTCTTGAATATTGAAGCTTTTTTATCCTAGATGATCTCCAGACTCCAGAGGACGAAACTTCCTTTTTTCCTGTCTCTTGAATATTAAGATAACACTAGATTTCATATTAGAATTAATTGCATCAAATCCCTCTGTTTATCGAAATTTATGTGTTTTTTTTTTTTCTTCATTTTGTTGGTTTTGTGTTTTTTTCCAACAAATTTAAATACTTGTATATATATTTAATGTTATATTTTAAGATATAAATTAAAGTATGATATTTCATAATGTAAACACATATTTTTCGCAACAAAATATGAGTGTTTAATGGTTGAAACCATTTGTATTTTCATTATATTAAAAATGCACGAATAAGGTGTGTGATTTCTCTTTCATTATAAAAATACATGCGCTCTTAACGTAAATATTATTTTTTATGATTTTTTATATTGAAGAAACTGTAAATTTGATTTATATCCCTTATTAAAAATATAATAATAATTCCACTAGCAGGATTAAAATTAAAATAAGTGGACATGTCAACGTTGGTGTGAACTGTGTTAAAACATGAAATAATGTGATGCAATTTTGAAAATATAATAGAAAAATGTGTAAAAAAAATTTGTATCATAAAGAAAACTGGTGCAAATTTCATTAAATTCAGAGCTCCAAGACATGATCACGGGTCAAAATCGGCTGGAACTGGTTCGTGGTCGTGGTTTAATCGGACCAATTTTGAGCCACATATTTTTAATTATTGAATTATTGGGTTCGAACTGAAACTGAAATCGGTGATTCGACTTTTTTTTTAATTTTATTAATTTTTTATTTTTTTAGTGAACAAAGTCGGTCCAGAACCGCTGATTCCTCGAACCGGTCCGTATATATTTTTGAGCTGCTTCAAAGCTGTTGACTTCCAAACTAACAGCCTGTTAATCACAACACGTGGCAAATTAGACAGTCACGTACCCAGCCTGAAGATGAGCCGAATAAATTAATCCAGCCCAGCAATAGATAAAGATCGGCTCGGTGGGAAACTTGGGGACAAGCAAGGGACTCGACCTCCTCGCCCTAGAGATCAGCCCGTGACCAAGAGGGAAAAATGTTACTGCAGACAACAACTCGGAATAAACCAAGGATCATAGAGAAGACCCGACCTCTTCATCTTACAGTCGACCTACGACCATAAAAAAAAAAGGTGTTGACTTTCCAATGACGCAATGAAGAGCTCGGTTATCCTACCTCAGAGGATCCAACCACAATGTCTTGAAGGTCAGCTTCTGACATCATATTTAATGCGGACGTGACACATGTCAATCGTACAGACGAGTGTGGGACCTACCCTTATGAGTCGCACGCCACCAACAAAACACATTAAATGACAACGTGCGAGTATCGAGAATCACACTTGTGGATCGCATAGTATAAAATACCTATTATTTATTGTAAGAACAAAATACTCAGATCAACTCTTTTTGGAAGAATAACTCTGTACTAAACAACCGAGTTGTTCACTGTATGAAATTCTAGGTCATCCGATCTCATTTACAATCAAACATATTTTTACTTATGAAATTTTCATAAACCCGTCGTTACATATATCGCATAACAACAACAGCCTTCAAAACCGCGGCCCAATACCAACAATTCCGACTCGAAACCGTAGTTTGGCGATCTGTAGATTGGAATTGGATTTATTTTAGCCTTTTATATCCTTTTGATTTGCCGTTCTTATTGTTGCTCCATGTGGGAAAAGAAATCCGTTTATTTTTGAATTATATTTCTCTAACCCACACCTATTAATTATCACGACCAACCCACCAAAAAACCAAATTGTTCCTATTTTTTGAAGTTATTACAATAAGTCAACCCTTGTGGATTGTAGCATCTGGAGGTTAAGACACAAATCAGCGCAAGTCATGGACATGGTATTCATGTGCTGCACATCAATAATTTCGAGTTTCAACTATTTATATATATAATGTAATAAAGTTTTATTTGTATTCTTATTTAATTAATGGATGGGAATAAATTCATCCATAAATTACTTGCTTCACCCAAGAAATGAAACATGGTTCATGTTTACATTTTTTTTTTTAAAATAACAGTTCACATAAAACACAAAGAAATGAGGAATATTCCATTTAAGAAAATATTGATCAGCCTTAAAATTATGAAAAGGGAATGTATGTATACGAGGTTATGTACAATCAAGATTAGATGCTAATAAATACAGACTTAAATCGTTTTAGTTACTTTTAGCTTTTTTAGCATATTGTTTTGAGAGTTAAAATGAGTAAAGTATCACAAGAAAATGGTTGGCAGTAAATTTATAATATATTTATTTGATAAATCTAGTGTAGCAAAGAGCATTTTGATGATGATTTGAGCTTGGAAAGCCACCAAACAAAAATTTTAATTACTTCACAAAGAAGTCCCGTCAAGTTTGCCTTTAAGCACAAACTCTTGGCAAAATGAATAGAATAAATTAGAGGTATTGAACGAAAATTACGGAATATGCTCGTTTACTTACCGTGAGCACATTAAGATGAGCTAAACGATGAATAAGTGTAATTAGCATCATAATCATTATTAGGAGTCTAATATTCGTTTTTATATTTTAGAAAATTGTTTCTATTTCTAGTCTAATGAGTCATCAAATTTCAAGTGGACTTGTGAAGGTATTTATATTTACTTAAATATGATACTAACTAAATTCGGTTATAAAGTGATAATGTTTGTTGAAAAGTTCCTATTGTAGTATTGTGTTCTTGACTGAGTAGACCTTTAATATGGGAGAAAAACAGACAAACAAAAAATTAAATAACAAAAAAAAATGATGAAGGATTTTGTAATTAAGAGCATAGTAGAGATGTAATATATTTTTTTTAATTGACACTTGAATCAGTAACTAAATATAAAAAAATAAAAATATATCAGTCCACGTGCAAAAGGAATGAGTATGAGTAATTGTTTCACATACATAAAAAATAGTTAGACCTTTGGATGAGTCGACTAAATAAATAGTGCAAAAGCTTTTGGTTACCTTAGTCAAGTCAGTTTTGACTTTAATAACGAAAAAATAAAAATAACTGAATACTTGCAATAATTGCTGAATTTTATTTTGGACTTGGACATACCGATTTCCCCTGAAGAAAAAGCTCTAGGTGCTCTCGTTCAACACGAAATATAAGTTGAATCAAGAAATAGGAGCCAATCCATCTTCATAAATAAATTATATTATCCAAGGTAACTAGTTTAAGTACTCCGTGCATTCTGGACTTTTCCTACCATTAATTTTTAGCAGAGTATATTTTTGTAAATACGTACATATATTTTAAAATATAATTTGTAACTTGTTAGTAACGTTGTTGCAGTTATACCTTTTATTTTTAAAAATAGTTTATACTATAAATATTTATTTTTATTTTGTTAAAAGAACAGCATGACATTACCCAACACGAGAATTGACTTGATTATAAAATTATATGTTAGCTCCGTGACTTCGTCTCTCGTTAACTCAACAGTCTGATTCGTCCCTACAAAATTCCAAATTCTCCATTGATGAACAACAGCAGCAACAAAGGAACAACTGCTGTTTTTTTTTCTCCATTTTCAGAAATTCAAATCAACACCAAGGAATTTGTTAACTGTTAATGTATCTATCAGCCTCAATAAACCCCCCAAACCCAGCATGGATCCCCTTCTTCATCCTCCTCGCGGCCCGATTTATGCCCTTCGGGCTGCCCGACCCGAGAATCTCCGAAGCGGTTTTCATCTGCGGCCAGACCCAGGTGCCGCCGAACGCCAGCTACGTCCCACTGTTCACGAGCGCCATGGAGGGCCTCGGGCTGCGGGTGACGGCCGACGAGTGGGGCCAATACGCCGTCAACTCCACCAGCATCTCCATCTACACCTACTTCCAGTGCCACCGCGACCTGTCCCGCGACGACTGCCTCCAGTGCTTCGCCGCCACTCGCACGAGCATCCCCCGCTGCGTCCCCGCCGCCTCCGGCCGGATCTTCCTGGACGGGTGTTTCCTCCGCTACGATAGGTACGAATTTTACAGCGAGAGCGTGGACGCCGTCCTTGACGGCGTTAACTGCAATACCTCGCTGGGGGTGGCGGCGGGTGGGGTCGATTTGGAATTTGGGGAAAATGTTGGGGCGTTGGTTGATAATCTGACGGCAAGGGCGGTGGCGAACGGGGGTTATGCGGTGATGGGGAGCCGGGGAGTGTTTGGATTGGCCGAGTGTTGGAATAATGTTAGCAGGGAAGGGTGTAGGGCGTGTTTGGCAAAGGCGAATAGAGAGGTCAGAGGGTGTTTGCCGAGCAGGGAAGGTCGAGCTATGAACGCCGGCTGCTACTTGAGATATTCTACCGTGAGGTTCTTCTCTAATTCGTCCGGCAAGGACGATGATACAGGTGAGTTTGAGCCAAACGCGGCTTTAGAATTATATGATCCGTGCTGAGTACTGTTTTGGAATTTGTTTATTCTGTTATGGTCTGATTTTTTTTCTATTGTTTTTACCCTTTTTATGTTGATGAAGCTGAGTTGCAGATGATTGATTATATGTGGTTTTCGTTACTGTTTCCCACCATTTTCGTGTTGATGAAGCTGATTTGCAGACGATTGATTATAAGTTTGCTTTAATTCATTCTTTGTTCAGCTGATTTGAAATTGTCAGCTTTGAGCCTTTGATTGTCTTTACTTCTTTTTATGTCATCTATATTATTTGAGTTTCTTATTTTACTATTAATATTTTCTTGGCGTATGAAGGTCTGACTTTTCGTGTTGTGTGATTATTGACTATTTGATACACATTTGTTGATTCACTCTATAAACGAGACGAGTCGAGCCGAGCTCAAGCTCGACTCGTTTATCACTATTGATGAGTCGAGTTCGAGCTGATGTCGAGCTTTAACGAGCCGAACTATAGAGAATTATATAAAAATTCTCTTTTCGAGCCTTAACAAGCCTTATCGAGCCGAGCTTTAAATGAGCCGAGCTCAGGCTCATTTAATTTAACATCACTAGCCATCACACAATTGCTTATTGTTTTGATATTCTTTTGCAGGGGCCTCTGGAGCAGGGTTGATTTTGGCCATTACTTTGCCTGTGATGGCTTTTTGTATGCTTTGTATTTTCGGTACTTATGCAGTCTATGTAAGATGGAAAAAACGGAAACAAGGTATCTTAATTCTTACCTCAAACCATGACAATGTATTATATTATGTTCACCAAAAAAGCACTCTATTTTTCCTTTCTTCTTTTCTTTCGTTTCTCATAACGTTTTTATCGAACCATGCAGAACGTGAAAATCTTGGCAAGATTTCATATTCATACAACAAATCGAACCTGAATTTCAAATATGAAACCCTGGAGAAGGCAACCAATTATTTCGATGATTCGCGAAAGTTAGGCCAAGGAGGAGGAGGCTCTGTATATAAAGGAATACTGTCAAATGGTAAAACAGTGGCTGTAAAAAGATTATTCTTTAGCACAAGACAGTGGGTAGATGAATTCTTCAATGAAGTAAATCTTATAAGTGGGATCGAACACAAGAACCTCGCGAAGCTTCTGGGCTGCAGTATCGAAGGCCCTGAAAGCCTTCTGGTTTATGAGTTTGTGCCTAACAGAAGCCTAGAAGAGCACATTTTTCGTGAGTCTTTAATTGGGAGGATGACTATTGTTAGTACCTTCAATACAAATATATATATATTCTAATGATTTGCAATTTCAGATACGAATTATAATCGAATCTTGAGTTGGAAGGAAAGATTCAGAATAATTGTTGGGACAGCCGAGGGGATTGGTTTTCTTCATGGAGGTTGTGAGCACAGAATAATCCATAGGGATATCAAGAGCAGCAACATTCTTCTTGATGAGAATTTCGAACCAAAGATTGCTGATTTTGGTCTTGCGCGGTGTTTTGCAGCTGATAAAACTCATCTCAGCACGGGGATTGCAGGCACATTGTAAGAACTCTCATTGTTCGCATCACATACAACCATTTAGGCTATGTTTGGTAAACCTAGCTTATAAACTTATAACTTTTAAGTGAATTTCGAGTTTATCTTATGACTTATAGTTGAAAAGCTAGCTTATATGATAAAATTATTTGGTAAAATTAGCTGATAAGGTAACTGAAATAAAATTTTCAATCGGCTTATTTGAGAAGCTACCCAAGGAAGCTTATGAGATAAGCTCGAGCTTTTTTCCTACCAAACCAAATTTATTTTGATACAGGAAGCTTATAAACTAATCAAATAAGCTATAAGCTAGCATATATGGTTACAAAACACTGCCTTAAGCAAAGTGGGGAGAAAAAGGAAGAAACAACCTCAGTTATCTTTCACAATTATGAATTCTCCTCCGAGAGGGGGTTTTTGTCAATTGTAACTTCTCCGCTGCAGCTTTAGTAATTTTAGAAAAATGACTTCATGATTTTATTATCGAGCTAAACCTCAAGAGTGATTTCGTAAATTTATTCTCATATAGTGATATGCATGACTTTTTTTGTGCAGAGGATACATGGCCCCAGAGTACCTAGTAAAAGGACAGCTTACCGAGAAGGCCGATGTTTATAGTTATGGCGTGCTGGTTATTGAAATCGTGTGCAGTAGGAAAAACAATGCTTTTATGGAGGGATTCGGATCCCTTCTGCAAACAGTAATTTTCCAAATCCTTTTTCATGTTTTACTCGATATTTCTATCGTATTATTCAGAAAGGGAAAAAAGAAAAAAACAGAATGGAAGCAAAAATGTACAGGAGCTTCTGATATTTGTGTTGCTGCATGTCTAATGGTTGATATTGTGTTTATGATTTCAGGTTTGGGAACTTTTTAGACAGATAGATTATTAGAAGCAGTTGATCCTTGCTTACAAGGCAATTTTCTAGCAATGGAGGCATCAAAAGCTTTGCGAGTCGGGCTTTTGTGTGCGCAGGCATCTGTAACCGAGAGGCCATCAATGCTGGAAGTTGTTCGAATGCTCACGGATGAAAATTGTGAAATCCCGGAACCGAAACAACCGCCATTTTTGCACGCGAGTGCCGAGACAACAAGCTCAACCAGCTCATCATTAGAGCTGTTAAACGAAAATAGCCGCTCGTAAGCTAGATTTAGCTCAGCTGGGCTCGTTCAAAACTCATTTAGTCAATGGCTCGACTCGTTAAGGTCTCGAAATATGAATTTTGTTTGAATTTTCTACAACTCGGCTCGTTAAGGCTCCAGTCTGGCTTGTTGTTATAAACAACACTGCTCGACTCGCTTACACCCTATAGTCATCATACAACATAAACAGTTAAAATTCGAAAATTATGAAAACTATGAAGGATTATGTAGATCCATCGAGTTCTCTAGTACACAGAGTTTCGAGGTACATTCCGAAAATGAACTTTTGTGCGACACTTTCAACTACCAAAAGGCGCAGCCAAGAGTCTCAAGTTTGTGTAAATCTTGTAGCTATTTTTTTTTTCTTTTTTTTTTGTTAGAAATTGGTTGTAAAAGACGGAAAATAAAGTGTACACTAGGCAGCATCATTAACCCTGGTGATATGAGTTTTGCAGTCTCATTTTTCTTCCCCTTTCTTTTAGTTTTTAAAATTGATTATTTTCTGGGAAATTAAACAATGTAATAGTTGTTGTAATTTGCTGGTGAACAACATTTTTTATATTGACAGGTGCGAATTAATTTGCGGGCCGGAAATAATGTAACATATACTGTAATTTATTCCTCTATAACTTTAAAAATTATATAAACTTCTTACGCTAATTTAAATTTAGGTAAAATGAGCAGGGCTAAATACACCGGGTAAATTGTTCGAATTCTTATTTTTTAATTTTTTTTTAGATTTTTAAAAAATACTAGTACGTATCTTCTGCGATTCACTAGACAAACAGGCTATGTCCGTTTAAATTTAAAAAGTTATAGGTCATCATCTATTTTCCATTTCTTTTAATAAGTATTGTTTTTTTAGCAAGAACATTAAATATGAGAATGTTAGGCTAACTTGTAAATAATTAATATATTATCTCACTAACACATTTATACTAATATAAGTTTGATTTTAGTATATATATATATATATTTATTCGTTGACATAAGAAAATACAACAGTTTTACTTATTCTTGTTCATCATATAATACTTCATTATTATTTTACTATAAACTTTGTTGTCATATAATGTCATTTTTATTCATAAAAGTTATAGAAGTTGTACGTCTTCTTTTTCTTTTTATTTTATGTAATGAAAAATATTTAATGCACGTTAGTATTATTTATTTATGTAATCAATTTAAAATATGTATGTAAATTTAAAATTAAATAATGAATAAATATTTTACAAAATATACACACATGTTTTTTTCGAATTTGATTTTGTAAACTAATTAAACAACTTTGATTTAGGAAATGCCAAAAACTCAATTCCTTCTATAATCAAAATTTTTCTAATTTGCATTATAAGGATTTATAATTTATTTAGTATTCCCTGCAATGAAAATATATTTTGCAATAATATAATTATAGAAACAAATCAAAATAAAAAAAATGATAAAAAAAAATCATGGTTGTAAATAATATACAAATAAATCTAAAGAACAGTTCATATATTTCAATTTTAATTTTTTGACCATTAGTAAAACTATTTAATGTATCTGGTCATTATCTCTTAAATGGTAAATTATGTTAATTTAAAGCATAATTTATTTTTTATTTATAATGAAATAAAGCTTAATAAAAAAATATATTGACAATGATTAATTCACCAACTTGATTTCGCCTATTCATTGGAATAAAACATTTTCCTAACCTGTTACGATTTTTTTTAAAATATTTTTTGGATAAAAAGTGAATATTTGTGGAAAAAAAACCATAATAGTATGGTTAAAACTTAAAATATGTGGTAATATTTATCTTGATCAAAATATTATCAACACGAATCACGAAAAATCAATCTTGTAATTTATTATAATGAATATCAATGAAATTATTGCAGATATTAATAAAATTATTTAAGAAAATAATATTTTTGATCATATCTTATTTGATCTTATTTGAAAAGTGTATATAAAAGCAATTAATGCATATATTTAAAAAATTTCTAAAAAATGGTATGCATTAAATTTCCCAAATTTTTTTACTACTAGTTTTGGTAAATGGTTATTCTTATTATATATATATAGGGGGCGGATCAAATGCGAACAGCTCTTAGCAACTACAGAGAACTAACTTAGCAACTATAGAGAACATACCTAGCAACTACAGAGAACTAACCTAGCTATTACTAACCTAACAATAACAGAGAACTAACCTAGCAATTACAGAGAACTAACTTAGCAACTACAAACAACTAACCTAGCAACTACAAAGAACTAATCTAGCAACTAGAGAAAACTAACCTAGCAACTACAGAGAACTAACCTAGCAACTACAGACAACTAACCTAGCAACTACGGAGAACTAGCCTAACAACTACATAGAACTAACCTAGCAACTACAGAGAACTAACCTAGTTGGAAGGCTAGTTGTCAACGGTCAACGTCGGAGTCAACGTCGTAAGTCAACGGTCAACACCGGAAGTCAACGGATTTCGCCGAAAGTCAACGGTCAACGCCGGAATCAATGGATCAAAATAATATTTAAATAATTAAAATAATAAAAAAAAGAGTAAATCTTGGCCTCACATGATGAACCAAATATGTGGCTAAAAATGAGTCTCACGTCCTCACTTTAAAAAAGCGGCCGCATTTGAACTAATCCCTATATATATGTGTATACATATATATATATATATATATATATATATATATATATTTTATTTGGAACTTTTAAAATTTCTAAAATTCATCATTTGAGATTTTGAAAAATTTAGAAGTTTCAATATAATTATTGTCTGATGTGTCTGAAATTTTTAAGACTTGCAAGATTCCTAAAACAAAATACATACGCAAATGCAAACTAAATCTAATTTTTGTTTCCATCATCCATATTGGAATTCATATATTATTTTATTTAAAAAAATATATCTTAATTAAAACATATAATATTTTATACAAAAATATTTTTTAAAATTCAAAATAATACCACAAAATTTTAATTCCTTATTAATTATTTTTTACTTCACAATAAGAATATAAATTTTATTTCTTCAATTTTTATCGTACAATTTTTTTTTTTCAAATACCAAAGATGCAATTATTTTTTTTTCTAGAATTCACGTACTAGTAGCCTTTTAAAACAAAATATGAATTTCATTTGAGGGCCTGGAATGTCCACAAATAGGGCTTAAAGCCCATTCATGAATTAGGTCATTTCAAATGCTTCATTAAAAGCACATATAAGATACAAATACGAGCAGATTAATTGTGCTACTCTACCGTAAAACGTTAGAATTTTACTAAAAGTAAAGACAAGTGGTGTGCTACATTCTCGCGCTACTTTAGAATTAGCTATTTTGGCGTAAAACACTAGAATTTCGTTAAAAGTTAAGTCCAGTGATGCGCTACATTCTTGCACTAGTCTAGAATTATGAACATTATTGCACCACATTTGGCGTGATACTATTCATAACTCTATATTTTTTAAATTATTTTTATATTGTTTGTATTATTTAATTTTAAATTTAATTATTTTGATAAAGTTGTTACCAATAAATTTACAATAAATTTATATAATGATTTTACAATTATATGACAATATTATTTTGAAAAAAATATATTGTATTGAATTACTAAAAATGAATCCAAATGATGTGAAAAAATAATTATTTGTCTAATAATATTTCAAACCAATAGCAGACCCCCTAACATTGTGAAAATATTTATTGCATGAAATAATATTAAAATTAATTATATTTTGATATGTTAAATAAATAAAATAATATGTTCGAAGTAAAATGTAAAAGCAAATGATTGAGGACGAAATTTGATTTTTGTCTTGCTTTTATTCTAGAATAGAGATAATGGAGATAAGGGCTGAGGGTGATTTTTGTTAAAGGAAAATAAGGGTTTAAGATAAATAGTGCATCTTTCGACTTACCGAGTTTATCTATCTATGGCTTCTTCCTTCTCACTTACCCGTTCGATTTGTCGGAAATGGTTTGCCGGAATCTCTAATTGTCCGATTGGCGGAAAATTGATGTCTGGATCTTGTTCTTCCGCCGAATGTTGTAGGTATAGGTTGAAGTCCTCGTTTTATCCGAAAGGCATGAGCACGTTGGCCAAGCCGAAGCCATCACCCTCGTCATCTCCTTGGCTTATGCTGCAGCCTGCCTTTGACGTCGACGTTAGCGGTAGCGCAAGCAGGAGCTTCAAGTTCTACAGCCTCGCCGACAACAAAATCGTAACCCTAAGTACCGGAAAGAGCAGCAAAGAAAGAGAATTAAGGAACCCTCTCCTGTGCTTTAGGGGATCTTCACATGGCTGGCTAGCTTTGTACGACGAAAGTAGCCTGGACGTGTTTCTGTATAACCCAATAACCGGTGGTCATATAAGCCTCCCTCCCTTTGGCCACTTTCCTGATTACCCTCCCAACTCGAATGGACTATACAAGAAGGTCATCCTCTCGTGCTCCCCAGACGATGATGGACCAAATTGTCGGGCTATCATGATATACAACAACGTAGCTGCGCTGGCTTTCTGCTGCCCTGGGTTGAGCAAGGAATGGACCCGCATCGGAGATCACAACTGGTTTGATCAAGATTCGGGCCAGGATTTTTTTGGGGGCTACGAAGATTGTGTCTACTCCACAAGACATGAAGCATTGTTTTGCCTCACAAGACTGGGCGTGTTGGAGTCTTGGGATATTCGGGACCCTCAGTCACCGAGGGCTGTGAAGATAGCCGAGGATAGTCGGAAGGTTGGACGGCTCGGCTACCCGAGGACAGGTACGAAGAAGTTGACGTTGACGAGTACGCAGGCGGAGAATCTGGTAGTGGCCGGGGAGGATCTCCTCGTAGTGACTCAGTACGTGGTTGATGCATTTGACTTTGATGGTTTGTATGTTGATGGTAATACGCCGTATGACTTCACCTACAAACGCGGCTTTCCGGGTGTGACTGTTGATTTTGATGTTCATAAATATGACCCTGAGGATGGGGAACTTAAGTATGTGGAAGGGTCTTTTGGTGGTTGGGCCCTTTTTGTCGGCCTCCACAGCCATGCAGTTGCGTTGCCCACGGCTGACTTCCCCGAGCTCAAACCCAATTCCATTTACTTCACGGATGCAAATTTAGATGCCTCGATTGAGGAGTATAATGATTGCCTAACTGGTGGCCATGACATTGGCATTTTCAATTATGAGAACAAGACTGTGTCGCCATGCTATTTTCCATGTGATGCTCAGAACCTCAGGAAGACTTACCCAGGGCCTATGTGGTTCTTCCCAAGTCGTGAATGATGCCATATATACTGATTAATGGTTTTTTGTTACATAATTATTTCTAACTCTAGTTTTTCCTGGGTCTTCAAACATATATTTAACGTTGTTCTATACATATAGACCTCTTCATGCATTTTGCATATATTTCATGTGGATCAACCTGTTCAAACTTCCGCCCTGTCCTCCCCCATTTTTGCCCTGAAATCTAAAAATGGGCACATGAACCATCAGTATAAAATCCAGCATCCAAGATAGATTGATTGTTCAATAGATATCTCAAATTTCTCAAGGGGAATACATGAGAAGTACTCAGTAACTCATGCCACTAGAAACTATATTTGTTCAAGACAAGACAGCTCAAGATCTAAAGAGCACATAAAGAAGGAGTGATGAATGACATACTTCCCGGGTTATTATAATTTATAACAATTACTTGTGCAAGAAAAGATGACTCAGAATCTCAAAAGCACGTACAGAGGAAGAGACAAAAACGACATACTCTCGGGGGTGCACCTACGACCAAAACTCTGTATCCCCACATGAGTTGCCTTCACAGCACCATTGTAATACACCAATATAGTAGGAAGATTACGATCGGGATAGTTTGGAATACATTCTGTAGATATTATTTTGACAAACTTTGTCGCGTGGTATCTTTTAGACAAATCTTCTAAACATTGCAATAGCAGCCTACACTCTGGGTAACTGTGAATATNAATCATGATCTCATTTCAAAAGTTGGCACTACCTACAGCTATTTTCCATCCTTTATCGTCATGAAACTGAGAAAAGGCAGGTTCTTTAGTTTGAGAAATCGGTCATTAAGACTGTTACTGAAGTAATGAAAGATCAGTCTCAAATAAAAAACCATTTATTTCACCCATATCAAATTAAATTAGCTGCCATTGGTGAGCCCATATCTCAAAAACAAGTAAAACAAAGATCCTGCTGATGCTGATCCAATCAGCAGGCTAACAACAAATGCATATCAATTCTTTGTAAAACAATCTTGCAAAAATCCAAGCCTAGTCATTTCCTATGCTTCAACAATCGAATTTGGAATCAATATTAAGTACCTGTATTCTTCAAGGAATCGATCGTCGTCGAGATCATCTTCGAGATCTTGCAGCTCTTCCTCGGTCTTCTCGTCGAGCCAATCCTTGCCTTTCGGTTTCGAATCTTCATCTTCAGCGGGCGCGAAAGGGGCCGGCTTGAACGGCGCCGGCTTCGGAGGCAGATTTCCGAGTTTCCTCTGAATATCATCCCACTGCGTCGAAGCTCCTTCCAAATCCTTGTACACGAAATGGTAATCCGCCATTGCTGTGAATTTGGGCAGAACGGGTTCCTATTGCTGTTGTTTTTATGTTATCATTCTAATGAATGAATTTTTAATCATAAATTATTTTCTATTTGAATTGTAGATATGAAATGAACTTTGTGCTATAATTTATCGGTTATTTCCTCAAAAATCCCTAATGCACATTTCAAATTCCTCCTCAGTCCCCACCACTTTAAAACTTCCTCTCAACTCTCTAATACAAATTTATCTTTCCTCTCAACTCCCCATATAAATACTTTTTCTATTATTATTGATTTATTTTACCTGATAATAAATTAATCTCTCTCTCCACTCTCGCTCTTCGTCGTCTCTTTCTTCGCATCTACTCTCTTCGCCGTCTCATTCCTCTTTCCTCAAAATCGTTCGTCGTTCGCCGTCTCATTCCTCTCCCCCAATTTTCTTGTCGCCGTCGTCTCTCTCTCTCTTTTTTTCCCGTTGCCTTCGTCTCTCCTCTGTCTCAATCGCCGTTCGTATCTCTCCGGCGGGAAGCAATGGCCGGCTCGAAAAAGAAATCTCCGCACAAACCGTCCTCCTCCTCGACACCCACCAATGCATTAACAAAGGTAATTTCTGATTTTTGGGGATTTTTTCCTAATTTTAGGGCTTTTTTCAATTTTGGGGCTTTTTTTAATTTAGGGCTTTGGACTGAAAACAACAGTTGGATCGCGATATTGAAACAATGAAATCACTATCGAACATTGGCATCATTCACTTGGTGTGTTACCACTATTCACTGTTTATTCATTATCCGCCAATTGTGTTTTGAATGAAATTCAGTAGGAGCTAGCAGTTTCTAGTTGATTCATGAAGCTAAAGTTTAACTATGTACACCATTATTTTGTATTATCTAGTATGTTATTATTGTTTAGCATGATTTTGTTCATCCGTGACTTAAGATTTATGGACCTCAAGGTTTTCTATTTGGTTATATACTCAAAGAGATGAATTTAATATAAATGTTATATATAGCTGTGATGAGATTGTTTTTAAAGATAATTTGAAACCTAATGTTATAGAACTGCTATACTATGGTTTTGGCATCTAACCTTGGATATGCTTTATTTTCATTAATGTCAATATAACTCCTTATGTTTTCTTCTCAATACAACTCCTTATATTTTCATCTAACCTAATTTTATAGAACTGCTATACTCAGGTTCTTAAGAAGATTGGCATTGATTATCCTGATCTAGAAACTTTGGAGAGTTATGAATTTCAGTTTATCCGCTTTAATGTATTATTTATTTGCTTAATTATTTAAATTTATTGCAGCTTGATCATCTGTTAAACCCACCGGACGGAATTCTGGGTTCCCGTTATTAGGGACGTTAGCCTCCTTCTCGTCTTCCTCTCAGCCGAAGAAGCTGGTACTTTACTCAAAGCCCGGATGCTGTTTGTGTGAAGGATTAGAGAAATCGCGATTTTGATAATAGTACCGATTTTGGGCAACATACTACCGCATCTTATTTTGCGTGGTACCTGATTTTGATCTATTAGTACCTACTTTTTTGAAGAAAAATTGATTATTTCAATTCTGCTCAACATTTACAAAAGCTAGTACCAGTCATAGTGTAAGTCAGTACCACCTTGTGGCGAGTTAGTACCAGATATCTTGTCTCTAGTATCACTTGTAACGAACACATAAGAAGACCGAATTTCAGTTGCAAATGATATTTATACGACCCCTAATCACTCTGACATTAGCTTCTATGATATTTGATATTTCGTTAATTAAGTTTAATCGAAAATTGGTCACGAACTCAACACACAAATGGAAAAACACTACTTAATACACTTCAACTCATTGAATGGTACCAATTTCGACGGAAATAATACCTCTTTTTCTTCTACGTAGTACCTTTTATTGATCGATTAGTACCAATTTTTGTGAAGAAAAATTGATTATTTCAATTGTGGTCAACATTTACAAAAAGTAGTACCAGTTATATTGTAAGGCAGTACCACTTTATGGCATGATAGTACCAGATATCCTGTCTCTAGTACCACTTGTAATAAACACATAAGAAGACCGAATTTCGGTCGCAAATGATATTTATACGACCCATAATCACTCTGACATTAGTTTCTATGATATTTGATATTTGGTAAGTTTAATCCCAAATTGGTCACGAACTCAACACACTAATGGAAAAATACTACTTAATACACTTCAACTCATTGACCGGTACCAGTTTTGGCGGATATAATACCGCTTTTTCTTCTACGAAGTAACTGTTATTGATCAATTAGTACCAACTTTCTGGAATGAAAATGTACTACACCGTTGTACAAAAATATTACTTATAAAGTGCCATTTACTACCCACTATTTGGAATGAAAATGAGTACACACATATGTCCACAAAACTAGTACTTATATTGTGAAAGAAGGTTACCTGGTTTGACGTTCTTAAGTACCTATGCAGAATTGTGAATGCATATGAAAATGAAACATCTTTTATATCATGTTTTGTACGTACTGCAGCATTACTCGCAAAATATTCATACAATACATACTCGGAATATGTCAATAATGTATCAACAAAATACATATTCCGACAAAAAAAAAAATAAAAAAAATAGAACACATGCCAACACACCTGCCCAAAACAATAAACACACATGTGTCAACGACCACCACAACGCTTACACTACCTCACCGCAACATCAACTTGTGAAGGAAACTTTTTTTCCTTCCTTCGTCCAAGTTGAGATCGTACATCCGGGCATGAATGGCATAATCATGTTGTAACGAGGAAGATGCCACATTATGGTCGTAGTTAACGTTCGGCCACCTCTTTGATATGAAAGTGTACACTTCGTCAAGCGTTGATCCAATGTGCATAGAGAACACAAACAATTCATTCTTGTACGTACAACTCCCTAGTATATCACTTTGTGCCCCTTCCATGTATCTAACAATATTTGGATAAATAAAAAAAAAAACTTCTGGAAAATGTGGTACAAAACTGTATTACAGTGGTACTATATACATGCAAACAGAGGTACAATAATCAAGAATAGTGGTACAGTGATCATTCCCACCTTATTTTCTTGTTTTAAGGTGAATAACACATTACATAACTTAACAATAGCATCAATTTCGTATAAATAAACGATAAATAAGAGATTTTGATCAATTTAATTGATTTAGGGTTAATATGAACAACAATTTTCAAAATTCAATCCCTAACAAATTAACCAAATATAACGAATTAAACATGATTTTTGGACTCCAATGTGCATAGAGAACATAAACAATTCATTCTTGTACGTACAACTCCCTAGTATATCACTTTGTGCCCCTTCCATGTATCTAACAATATTTGGATAAATAAAAAAAAACTTCACATTTTTCCAGGAAAATATGGTACAAAACAGTATTAAAGTGGAACTATATACATGCAAACAGAGGTACAATAATCAAGAATAGTGGTACAGTGATCATTCCCACCTTATTTTCTTGTTTTAGGGTGAATAACACATTACATAACTTAACAATAGCATCAATTTCGTATACATAAACAAGAAATAAGAGATTTTGATCAATTTAATTGATTTAGGGTTAATATGAACAACAATTTTTAAAATTCATCCCAAACAAATTAACCAAATATATACGAATTAAACATGAGTTTTGGACTCCAAAATGCTCATATAATACATATATTACTTGCTACTTCAAATTTTGGCCGGAAAAAGCACGAATGTTGCCGGAGAAAATGAATTTTTGGCCGCACAAATTTGACGTCGGAATCACTTCTTTGGCCGGATTTGTCGTTTCCGGAGTTCTTCTCGCCGGATTTGGGTCGCCGGAGAGACCGACCTGCAAGAAAAAAATTGAAGCAGTCGCCGGAAATAGAGGAAGACGGGAGAGTGACGGGAAGGAGGGAGATAGGGTGTAGAAGAAGATTGAACAAAAAGTAATAAAATACTATTATATGTAGTGGTTGGTGGAAGACAAAACAAATAAAATAATATGTTAGTGAAATGATGTAATAAATCATTTAGTTTTGATTTAATTTTAACATTAGGGAGTTAGGAGGAAGAAAATTAAGGAATTAGGGAGTTGAAAGGAAGAAATAAAGGTATGGGGACTGAGGAGGAAATTGAAAAGGCACTTAGGGATTTTAGGAGAAGTTACCCTACTGTAATTTGCTGGTGACCATCAATTTTTTTATTTTTTTTTTCTTTCTTTTTTTATACAGTGAGAACTGTGAGATGGATGACTTACTTTTAATTTTAATTTTAACCAAATCGACAATTATATGATCATATTTTATGTCTCAGTCAGCACTCACAATTTTCTTCACTAGTTTATCTTGCACGTAGCAAATCAAATTGTCTTAACAGCTCATCCTCTACTTACATTTTTTTTTCTTTTTCAACTCTCACGATAAAACAGAGCATTCAAATGATCGAACAGCCTAAACACGACATGAGCGAAACAGATAATTCAAATGCTACAATCACCACAAACAACTACTTTGAATTCAAGATTCTCCCAGCTAGAAGGCGAATAAATAAACACAGAATAAACACATAAGAGAGAACAGTTTATCTATGATTTTATACCACACTGACTAAACGAGCAAGGAGTTAGGAAAATCAGAGTCTACTCATCCTCCCTCACGACACTAATTTCACCTTTCTCGAGCATTTCGTAAAACTCCTTAGTTCGTCTCTGGTTATTCCAATGGTGCCTTTTCCATAATGCTCCGGCCGCCAGCCCAAGCCCAATCCCGATGAGAATCTCCTTCATAATGCTTGGGCCCTTATAAACCACATGGCCACCACCCATTTTCTCAGGGAATAAAAGCTAAAAAAAAAATAACAAAAATTACACAAATCAACAATCATTCTTGAAGTGGCTAAGCAAAATTGTTGTGTTGGTTGCAAAAATATATTAAAAAAATAAATCATACATGNAAAAAATACAAATCAACCATTCATAAACCATGAAAGTTAGCATATTTACAATTAAGAAAATAAAACTTTTTAAACGTGTAAATAAAAAAGATTTGTAGGCGCAATTTTCTCAAATTCAGCATGTTCTCATGAGTTTCATCTCGTGGGCTTTGGCCAACTTGTGAGCTCAAATTTATTGAAATGGTTAAATATATATAACAATAAATCGTAAAATGAACGGAAAATATAAAGAAATTAACACTAAATTAAGTTGGAGCTAGAATTTCTAATTGATCTACAATTTTAACAACAATAAATAAGTTCATAAGTATGAACACGAAAAATGGGTGTATGTTTTTCTTTCGAATCCAAATATGAAAAGGGAACATACCTCAAAATTTAAAGTTCCTCCAGTGATCGGATTTCACAGTACAAACTACCGACGGCTGATAACCAGAAGAAATTCGAAAGACCGAAGGGTCTCGAAGAAGATGAGTATTGATCGTCTGCGGACGAGTGCATCAGTCGAGAGAGGTAACCGATCAGTGAGATCGTAGGATATCGTCATGACATGACAAATGGCGCCAAACCTCTACGGCCACGATTCCGTGTCTCGACTCTCGAGGCTTTCGTTTATTGACCGAAATCAATTTATTGAATGATAATGAACTTTAATTTAACAATCATACACTGATTAATTAACAATTAGTTAAGGTACATCACTGACAAAAATATATATATATTTTTTATTTATGAATGAATGAATGATTTCATATATTGTTAATTTATAATTTTGAGGTACAAAAACAACTTGTTTAAAGCTCGTTAAAATTCCAAAATATGAATTTCTATGTAATATGTTATAAGTTGAACCGTTAAAATTCGAACTAAACTCTTTGATATTAACAAATCCAATCCAAGCTCGTTCAGTTTACGATGGAGCCAAGCCAAATTCAGCAAGCTAAAAGCTCGAGCTCGGACTCTCAAGTATGAGAAGCTTGGCTCCACTCATTTTTATTAAATCTATTTAGTCGATTAGTAATTGTTTGAAAAAGATGTTTGCTGTTTGTAATTATTTGAAAATTTGAAAAAGATGAGGCAAAAAGCACCACTTCACAAATATCTAGTCTGATTTTTTCCCCAACCCAAATATAAGGCAATCGCAAAACAATAATCACACCAAAAAAAAGGAGAAAAAGAAAAAAATGATGGCCACTTTTTCATTTCATCAACATTTGTCCAAGCCAAATCCTTCACAAACTGATCTTCACTTTACTTCCAATAATCCCATGAGGTAACAACATAAATATACCCAAAAAAAAAAAAAAATCTTCATTTTCCATTATACATTGTTCCTCAAGTCACAAAAATGAAAAGAAAAAAAATCCAATCTTTTTTTTTTAACTGAACAGGAAACAGAAACCAGTTTTGGTCCGTTGTGTTCGTGACAAATTAAGCGATCAAAACCAAAATTACTACGAGTTGCTGGGAGTTTCGAGTGGCGCAAGCCTTCAAGAAATCAAAGATGCATACAGAAAACTGCAGAAAAAACACCACCCAGATATTGCTGGGGAAAAGGTCGTGGATTTTTTTTTTCCGTGTTTGATCTAAATTTTGCGTAGCTTTTTTTCATTAAAGATCTTGTTAGAGAAAGTATGTATAATCTGAGTTTCAGGGCCATGAGAGCACATTGATGCTAAACAAAGCTTACAAAGTGCTCATGAGTGATAAGAGAAAAGAATATGACTCATCAATTGGTAAACTAAGTGTTGGTGTTGGCAGCAAATGGAAAGGTCCTTTGAGGCCTGAAGCTCTGTTTGTTGATGAAAATGCCTGTATAGGTAAAAAAAAAATAAAAACAAAATTGAAATGTTAAAGTTTTCTAGAGGTTGGAGTGGAAAATCACGGTAAATTGAAGTGAAGCTCTGAAATATTTCAGGTTGTAGAGAATGTGTGTACCAAGCAAGCAACACATTCATAATGGATGAGGTTCTTGGAGCAGCAAGAGTCAAAGTTCAGTATGGCGATGATTATGAGAAAATAGAGGTGTTCTTTGCTAGTTATCATTGATTTCAATAAGTCAAGCAAAAATATTTCTTGTTTTTTATTGAAAAATCTGCAGAAATAGAGGTGTTCTTTGCTAGTTATTGATTTCAACAAGTCAAGCAAATGTTCCTTGATTTGGATTAAAATTTTGCAGAATTTCTTCTTTCATTCTTTTTTTTTTTTGGGCAAGATCTTATGCATACATTCTTCTGAGTCTTACAGTATTTTTCTACAGTAATTTTTATTGATAAGAAAGGGGGTTTTGCTATCTGACAGATATCAGTTGCTTCTTGTCCTGTAAACTGCATTCACTGGGTTAATACAGAAGAATTGGCAGTTCTCGAGCACTTAATCCAGCCACAACAAAAATCGGGTTATGGCATATATGGGCAGGGCTGGGAAAGGACTGCAAGTGTGTTCCTGGCTGCAAAATCATTCAACAAACAATTGAAGAACCAAGAAGAAGAAAACCAGTTGAGACATGGTAATATTCATCGACAAAACTCTTTTGGTTTTATTAAATATTGGCAGTTCGGCTTTTATTTTCTGCTAGGTCTAAAGGATGTGAGAATGTTATTTTGCAGAAAAATCCACTGATGAGGATGAAACACATGCTCAGGCAGAAGCCCGTGAAAGTGCGTATAGGGAAATCAAGATTCAGAGCTTCACCAGATTTTGGAACTGGGTGAAGAAAACATGAAAATAGGTTAAAAGCGTATCATTGTGTAGACTTTGATCTGTTATTAAATATTAATCCTAGAAATAGTGTTATTTGGACAGAAAATTCATTACATACTGTTAAAAAAAAAGTGTTCGACTAATCTTGAAGACGGCATTTTCCTGTTCCAGCACATACTGAGCACTCATCTACTTCACCAGAAACATGGCTCAAGCAATAAGTGATTCTGTCATTCATCACATCCTGTGACAACAATTGTATAGGGAGTTGTTAATATTGCAGTATCCTTGCAAATACATTTTAAGCTCATTATACTTCTAAATGTAAAATGGATTTTTTACGGTTAGCACATTGAAGGGAATAAATGCAACCCACATTTCATATAAGGAAACGAAATGCATTGTGAGTGTGTTTGTGTTTGGTATGCACCATAAGGTAGCTTATAAGCTTCATGCAAATCAAATAAGCTTGATTTGGCAAGACCAGCTTTTTGAAAAAGCCCAAGTTCATCTCATAAACTTCCTTGGGTAACTTTTCAAATAAGCCCGTTAAAATTTTTATTTTAGCTAGCTTATCAACTAATTTTATCACACACTTTTATCATATAACCTAGCTTTTCAGCCATAAGTTATAAGCTATCAGCTAAAAGCTCAAAATTCACTTAAAAGCTCTCAGTTAACCTATCAGCTAAGTTAGCTAGCTTATCAGCTAGTTGTCCACGGAAGTATAAAGAAAAAACTAACAACTGCCACATATTGTCATTTATCCAGAACAAAAAACCTCCCAACATTCTTGATGAAGTTTATTTGAATTAAGAAAAACCAGATAAGCAAAGTTCAGTAGTTCACACAAGAATATAGATTAGGTCATACCACAAGCAGCTCATGTAAACCAAGAGGGGCAGTAATGACATATGTTATCCCTGGATGTTCCTTTGCAGCTTCAGCTGTTAGAGAAGGAATATCCTGGAAAAAAAATATGCAACCGTACATTTCAGTTACCATTGACGCTCGAGATTCTCAGGGCATAAAGAATATGAAAAAAAATATGAAAGGATTGAATCAATTATATTATAATCCAAGTATTCACTTAGTTTACCTGGTGCCAGTGTCTTCCAGGGAACAGGAAAAAAGGGCTAACAATAACACGTTTCGCCCCTTTCTGTACGCATGAATTAAAAGCATCCTTGATTGATGGCTCAGCCAGTTCCTAGTAATAAACAATTTTTTTCATCAATGATTAAAAAAAAAAAAAATAAAATAACCAAGCGATTAATTGTCAAAATGATCAATATGTATTTGATACCATGTGAGCAGGCTCCACAATTGGATATTTAGTTTTTTCCTTGAACATGACAACAAAATCATCTGAACACACAACATGAAATTAAACCTGCTTCAGTAAGACTATAAAAAGAACAAATCTATATAACTATTGGGTGCTTCTCATATGAAGTAAATCACCATTTTGGTGTAATTAGCAGTAAAAAACTATTTTAATTAAAAAAAATATGATTTACTGCCTCCAAATTTTCCCTATTAATCACTTGCAGATAAACCCTAAGGCATAGAAGAAAAGACTTACTCAGCAAAAGGTTAGATTCCTTGCGGCGTGAGCCATGATCAACAATGACTATCCCATCACCTTCAACAACCCCTTTAAGGGGCTTCCTGAAGCTACCCCCATTCGTGGAGGCCAGACATAACCTTGAGTGTGAATATTTGCTTTTCAAGGGGTCTTGGCACAATTTCACAAACTTAGGAATTGCACGACTATGGTTTATCACAGTATATCCTCTATTCGTAGGGCTTAATCTGGAGACGGATAGAAAATACCTGCTGGGACTGACTGAAGAAGATGCTGCTACCTCCATTTTCAGCTCTTCAAATCTTCATTTCACTCTTATGCTCACAAACAAATTTAGAATTTTATGACAGTGGGCCCCGTCTTTAGCTAGCGATCTTCCTTCAATCAAATCAACAAAAATAAAAAAAGAGAACCAGATTAGTGGGTTTAATGAAGTCGATATAACTCAAACCATTGATCACAGCTCCAAAGGCCCATGGATATTCAACATACAGCAACATCCACATTCTTTTTGTAAGTCTTTTGAAGATGAATTTTAATATCAGGTGTAAAAATAATAAAATCGCTGTAATAAAATTTTCAGACTGAAATAGGGGCGAAGACTGACTGGGTTTCATGAAATAAAAAAAAAAAAAGTTTTGAAATCACCTTGCTGAGAGCACGATCCCTTGATTGAAGCTAAAGCTGAAGCTGAAACCGACCGAGTTCTACAGTTTCAGGAGCCGGGCGGCTTGTACGGGCCGCTCTAAGGCGATGCGTGGCGAGGCGGAGACCTGTGAATTGTGAACTAACGTCTAGGCGGCGGCGACCCTAGCCGGGAGAGTGGAGACAGATATGTGGCGAGAGGAAGCGACTGGGGAGAGAGAGAGAGATTGTGGCTCTGCATTAAACAAAAACAGAAAATAAAAATAAAAATAAAATGGGCCAATCCGCTCTCTGGCCGACGGGCTAAACTGGGATAGACAAATCGGCCTGTATTAAAATGAGCCGTATAAATACAACTGTTTAAACGGGCGGGCCAAGGTCTGATCCGATATAATAACAGAGGTAAAATCCTCAATTAAGTTACCTACTTCAGAAACATACAAGTATAATATTATACATATACGTTTCTATAATAGTATAAAGATATATGTATATAAATTATATATAATATTATCGAGATTGGATATAGATTATTTTGGAAAAAAGTATTTCTGCAGTAAAAGAGTACTTAAAAAAATAAGAAAAAACTATTTTGGATGAATTTACTTTTGGGTTTGTGAATTCATATGAGAAATTATGTAATGGTTAAATTTGACATGATATAAAAATAATAGAATACTAATTTTAAATAATTAGTAATTAAAATTATCCGGATAGATGAATATTGAATTTCATTGAAAAATGTGTTGTAATGATTGGTTTTTATTAATTAAGTTAGGTTGATAAGATTGATGAATTTATTTTTTATTTTTTTTTTTGAAAAAAAAGTGTTTGCTAAAAATATTTATCAAATGAGACCACCATGGATATAATCTAAAGTTACAACAAAAGCAATATTATCTTATTCAAAGTCAATGAAAAACTGAATTAAAAATACATATCATGAAATCTTAGGTTGCATAAGACTCAAGTAACAAGACCATATGATAGCATATACCAAACCCATGTGCTTGATGCAAACATATCACCTCACTAATGGAATAACAACTAACAAAGATCTAACACAAAGTTTAAAGACATTATTAAATAGAGACAAAAATAACTAAGAGAAATGTGCAGAGGTACATGTTTGTTGTGGTTAGTTATTCCATTCTTCTCATGGAAAAAACTAAGTCACTGCATTCTGCTTTTTCTTTAAGTATTGTGGTTTGTTGTGTTTAGTTATTCCATTCTTGTCAAGGAACAAAAAAAGTGTCCCTGACATTTTTGGAGCTTTCGAGGTTAAGTTAGTGCTCTGAATCAGAGGAGGTGATTTAGAATGAGTATGAAACAGAGGTCGAATTCAAGGAAATTTCACCACAGATGGAAGAGGAAGTTTTCTACTCTTATATTGCTCGTTTTTTGTTTTTTAATCTTTGCATTGATGGAGTCACAGTGCAGTAGAATCAAAATGCTGAAGCTGATCAAGCCGAGTATGCAAAAGCCGAAAATTGCTTTCCTTTTTCTAGCTCGAAACCGGATTCCACTCGACATGGTCTGGGATGAATTCTTTCGGGTATTTTTTCTGTTTTTTCTCTATCAAAAATAATATTAATTCATTTATATATAGCTGCAATTTGCTTGCATTTCCTTTATTTGGTTTAATATCATTATATGCAACTTCTTCATTATATTTTATCCCAGATTTTTTCTAGTTTTTTCGCATATTGTGTAATAATGTATTTGAAGAACTCCATAGAAAGGTGACGATGTGATTTTGATTTTGTAAAAATTCTTCTAGTTTAATCTCAGAACAGCTTTCAGACAGATTTTAGCACAAAATGGTGAAATTTTTCTGTGCAAAGTATATTGATAGTTCTTATTATGTCCTGAAGAAATCTTAGTTACATCCTCATTATGTCCTGAAGAAATATTAGTTAAGTTATTATTTCTATCTATGAAAATATTAAATGTTGTAATTAATCTAGGGTGATGCAGAGAATAGCTTTTCGATTTACGTTCATTCGAGGCCTGGATTCGTGTTGAACACTAAAACAACAAGATCAACGTTCTTCTTGAACCGCCAAATCAATGATAGTATACAGGTTTTCACTTTTTTATATACTTACATTTTCACTTTATTCCGAACGAATAATAACTAGATAAATGATCGAATTCACATGACATTTACATAGCAAATGTTGTTTCATTAGGTAGATTGGGGAGAAGCAAGCATGATCGAGGCAGAGCGTATTTTGCTTCGACACGCGCTGATGGATCCTTCTAATACGCGATTTTTGTTCCTTTCGGATAGGTTAATTAATTAAAGTAGTGTTAAATTGTATTTGGCTATGGGATAATAATATAAAGCAGTAAATTAACCCCAAATTCGTTTTTTGCTTCTTGCAGCTGCATACCTTTGTACAATTTCAGTTATACATATGACTATATAATGTCTGCTTCGACTAGCTTTGTCGATAGGTAAGCGGCAATTTTTTTCTTTTTTTTTTTTCTATTTATGTTNGTTTTCCCGATTCACCACCGTCCTCCTCGCTCTATGGAAACATAATCCACGTCTCCCGTCATAATTTTTATCACTGTTCTAAAAATCGGTCTAGGCGGCCCTAGGTGGGCTTGGCGGGATCGGCGGCCAGGCGGTTAGGCGGCGTCTAGGCGGGCGTAGGCGGACCTAGGCGCTCCTAGGCGGGCTCGGCGGCAAATTTTCAGTTCTTTATTTTTATTTTTTTTATTTTTTTAAATACTAATTACATTATTTTGTTCTCATGTTTTCTTTAATATATATTAATATTATTATTTGAACTTTGGTGTGTGAATTTACTATAAGTTGAGATAGTTTTATTTTGTAGGTAGTTAAAATAAATAAAAATTAAGGTATTTAATATTAATTTTTGGGCTCCGACTAGGCGCCTCCTAGGCCCCGACTAGGCGCTCTAGGCGCTAGGCGCTGGTCGAACGCCTAGCGGGCGCCTAGCGACTTTTAGAACACTGATCCTATGAGAAAACTATCTTATTGTTCGATTTTTGTTTGCAGCTTTGCTGACACAAAAGAAGGACGTTACAATCCGAAAATGCATCCGGTGGTTCCTGTCGACACCTGGCGAAAAGGATCTCAGGTGATGTATAATTAATTTTTATTTCTAAATTTAGTAAAACTCGACCGATATATAATCTATCCATTCATCGGTTTCGATTTTACAGCTTCTTTCTTACAGTAATTTGTTCGTGTAGTGGGTTGTTTTAACCAGAAAACATGCTCGGATTGTGGTTGAAGATGAAACTGTATTTCCTATGTTTCAATTGCATTGTAAGGCAAGTTTGTGTCTTCTCTTTGCTTTGCACTATTTTTTCGTCAAATTTCCTTATATGAACTGAATATGCTAAAATCGGTCGAGCATTCTCTTACTTTTGTCCTTAAACAAACAGAAAAGATCTTTGCCTGAATTTTGGAGGGAAAGTTCTCCGGTAAGTGTTAATTCTCTCCATTTATCTCAACTTTCATGCCTCTTTTTAAGTTAATTTTCATGGTTTATTTGTCGATTATGTTTACGTGTAGCCTACAGATGCATCTAAGGAACATAATTGTATACCAGATGAACATTATGTTCAGACTTTGCTTAATGTGCGTAAGTTAACCTATTTTAGTCGATAGGACCAAATAATCGAACGATAATAGGTTGTAGTAATATTATCGATTTGAATCTAACTATTTTTTGCTTATATATATTAAGCAAAAAGGCTTGGAAAAAGAGATTACTCGAAGGTCATTGACTTATAGTTCTTGGGACTTCTCGTCTAGTCGAGATCCTCAGAGGCGAGGATGGCATCCGGTGACTTATAGATTAGCCGATGCTACCCAAAACCTTATACAATCGATTAAGGTAACATTTTTTCTTAGCTTTGTCTCGATTTTTGTGAAATTAACCTTAACAAGCTTTAATTGGTAATGAGAAGCTTGCATTGACATGAGCCAGTCTAATCGTTAGGCTGGTTTGACTTGTTATATTATTGATTGCCTAAATGTTAGACTTGTCTAACAACAGCCTACCTTACTGCGAACGCAGTTAAAAACTATAGAAAATGATTTGTATATCTGATCGACACTCGATCAATACTTTACAGGCCATAGATAACATCTACTACGAAACCGAGTATAGAAGAGAATGGTGCAATAGTAAGGGGAAACCTTTGAAGTGCTTCCTTTTCGGGAGGAAGTTTACACGGCCAGCCGCTCTACGGCTTCTTAATATGGTTAGCTATTTTCGAGTATCAATTTTTTATTTTTTTTTTTTTCAATGATTTTTCTT
>BKCP01008082.1:0-41846 GCA_008636005.1 Striga asiatica | reverse complement strand
TTCTCATTTGTCACTGGCAATAGAAATTGCAGTTAATCTGATAATATCCACAATTTTTCAATAATTAACCTCAGCTTGCCATTTGTTAAATTGGTAAATTTGACTTTTGACTGTCCGATCACACATACCTACATATTGAGTTATAAGATTGGACAAATTTAATTTGACCCATGCTTCCTGCAACTTTAAGCACTGATCCTCTAGAATGTTCATGAATTTATATGTAATAAATAAAGGGCGATGACAGGTAATTAGCTTTCATTAATTAAAAAGCCACTTGCTACTGCAACTGTTCGAGTCCATATTCCAAGTATTATTGAAATTTCACCTTAATATAAATAATAATGTTGTGGTTCAATGACTATATAATCAAGTTAACTATATAGTATATATACATACATTATCCACCTCAAAATGCTAAAATGAATAGTGTCACTTTGTAATTTGCTTTCAAGTATTTATTTTTGGTCATGACTCATGAGACAATAGTTGAGAAGACTAATAATACTTATCTAATTAAAATGTGCCAAACTTATGTGAATTGTGAAATGATGATATCTGAGATTTGTAGCTATATTTTGTGACATTAATCAAATTTGTGTTTTCTGGTTTAACCGAAAAACGCATGCACAAGTAAATTCAACTTTGTTTTGTCACGGTTGAATATTTTATACATGTCAAAAAATTAAAATATTAAAGAAAATATAAATATTTTGTCTGTGACAATCATTTATATTTGTACATCCTCCGAAATTCCAGCCGACACCAATGGATGATCCTTGTATCAACCATTTTTGAGCAATATTTAGACACGTACTCATCATGACTGGCCTTCTTTTATTCATTCAATTTTCAAAACTAACATGATGTGAGGGGAAATAGAGAGAGTCACTTTATCCACAAACAAAATAATAATTAATCAAATTCAAGCAAAATCCTGCCTTAAAGTCACCACTTTTGAGGGGGCATCGTTCAAATTAATAATTAATCACACGGACACGTGCATGGCCGGCGTGAGCAGCCCATAGAAAAAACAAATTACGGGCCCAGATATGTTGGTCGGTTTTGGTAGTTGGAGGCCCATTAAACGGTCAGTGGGTGGATTGTGAGAGGCAGTTACAATTAGTTAATTCTCGAGCCACGTGTCCGCTTCTCCGTAATCGCGGAAGCAAAATTATGGGGAGCTCCGCCGTGGTCGGCGATTGTGTCAGTACCGCCCAAGACACGGCGGGGAAGGGGGCCACGGCCCACCGCCGGTGGGTGTTTTGTCTTGTTGTGGGCCCCGCTTCGAACGAAATGCTCACACGCTTCTGATTAAAAAATATGAATTGAGAAAATACGAGGAGGGCCCCGATTTTCTCATCGAGAAAGTTCTTCGATTGAAAGGGAAGTATCCTATATTAAAATTAAAACTCGTTAAAATATAACTAATTTGTCGTAAGGCAGGTTGGTTTGACCTGCTGAAAACGATTTATAATTCAATATTAATTAAGTCAGAAATTAGAAGGATATTTGGATCTACGTATTATCTACACACATAGTTGTAAATAAAATAAATTCTTTATGGAACAATCTTTGCCAAATAAGTTATACGTCTCGCTTTTGAAGTGTCATACTCATACATACAGACACAGTTAACATTAATAATATAATTAGTGATGCTACATCTAATTACATTAATTAATCGTGAGAATAACTTGTCTAACAATAGCAGGCGTACGTGGCATAAGCACGCGCCGTTAGTACCTTTAAAAACATTTCAACACTAACAAACTTCTAAATACTGAGTAGAACAATTTACACCATAAATATGAAATATGCATTTCTTTTATTTAGAAAGTATAATAATAATATAGAAAACACTATGATAATTATATGGCTAAAACCATCATTATGTATTAGTATAATATAATAAAGAAATTGATCGCGTTTTGGCCTTTGGGCAAGTGCAATAATTTTTTTTTCTCATGAATATTGAAAATGAAAAGATGGTGCATGCATGGGCTGAACATACAACATGAAAGCAAATGTTTTGGCTTTCTACAAAGAAAAGTTATCATAAAAATTAACATATAAAAATGTAATTAATTTATTAATCAATGGCGGTCAATAACAAAACCATAGAAATACCTGATTTTGATAACATATTATTATGATTAGAAGATTTAATCTATCCTTTCCAAATTCATTATCCTTACATTTTTTAATTGATTACATATTTGCTATTTATAGACCTTACAAAAACCTGGGAAGCTTGTATAATAAATTGTTTTGATATAAAATATGGTTGGCATACCAAATTATCCTTTGAAATTAATTTAAGTACATACATAAAATTAAATAAATAGAATTCCATCCACTATCATTAGTACAAGTGGAAACTCAAAATTATTACCTGTCAAATATAATATACGAAATGTTCTCGAAGAGAATGGCAGTTTGTATAACATTAATTAATAGTAGCATCTTTAGTACTGCCATACCTTTAAAAAATAAAGTATAATTTTCTTTTTCTTTTCTCAAAACCAATCGCCCAACGCCACGTCACCTTCCCTGAACTTTCTTCTTTATTTCTTGCAACTACTGTTAATTCTGTTACCACTCGATCCTTCCCTATAAAAATTCACCATTTCTCCCATAGCCAAAATGAACAAACTCAAACACACAGTTCAAGCACAAGATCATCCATTTCCCATATTCACAAAGCTATATATTATCAAAATATTGTCCCTTTTTAAAATCCCGTTGAACACCCTCAAAAAATCCTTAAACTCCCCTCTTAATAATTGCTAGTCTCCATCTAAAAANCACCAAAAAAAAAAAAAAAAACTCACTTGTTTTTTCCCTTTTCTTTCAAGTTTTTTCCTTTGCCACCAAAAAATGGCGCCAAGCCTCATAAAAAACGGTTCAAACTCCTCTGTTTTCCCCAACGGTTTCACGAACTCGATTTTCGCCCTCAAAGACTCAAATTTCTCGGTCAACGGCCATGTTTTCCTCTCCGACGTCCCGCCGAACATCACCGCCGCCCCGATTCCCTCCGGCTGCTTCGTCGGGTTCGATTCCGACGAGCCCGCCAGCCGCCACGTCATCCCCATCGGAAAACTCAAGAACATCCGGTTCATGTCCATTTTCCGGTTCAAGGTCTGGTGGACCACCCACTGGGTCGGGTCAAACGGGTCGGACCTCGAGCGGGAGACCCAAATCCTCCTCCTCGACAGATCCAATTCAGGCCGCCCTTACATCCTCCTCCTCCCGCTCATTGAGGGCCCGTTTCGGGCCTCCCTCCAGCCCGGATCCAACGACAACATCGACCTATGTCTTGAAAGCGGGTCAAGCAAGGTTACCGGGTCAAATTTTCGGGCCGGGCTTTACTTACACGCAGGGGACGACCCGTTTACCTTGGTCAAAGACGCGGTCAAGGTGGCCCGTCGCCACCTAGGCACGTTCCGTTTGCTCGAGGAGAAAACTCCGCCGGAGATCGTGGATAAGTTCGGGTGGTGCACGTGGGACGCGTTCTACCTTACGGTGCACCCTCGAGGGGTTTGGGAAGGGGTTAATGGGCTTGTGGAGGGCGGGTGCCCGCCTGGCCTCGTGTTGATTGACGATGGGTGGCAATCCATTTGCCACGACGATGACCCGATCACGTCCGAGGGGATGAACCGGACGTCGGCCGGGGAGCAAATGCCGTGCCGGCTAATCAAGTTCGAGGAGAATTACAAGTTTAGGGAGTACGAGAGCCCGAATAAGGATGGGCCCGGCCCGAATAAGGGGATGGGGGCCTTTGTGAGGGATCTTAAGGAGAGGTTCGGGAGTGTGGATTATGTGTACGTGTGGCACGCGTTGTGTGGGTATTGGGGTGGGTTGAGGCCCAACGTCGCGGGCTTGCCGGAGGCGAAGGTGATCAAGCCCAAGCTGACGCCTGGGCTTGAGACCACGATGGAGGATTTGGCTGTGGACAAGATTGTAAACAATGGTGTTGGGCTCGTCCCACCGGAATTTGCGGATGAAATGTACGAAGGGTTGCACTCGCATCTCGAGTCCGTGGGGATTGACGGAGTCAAAGTTGACGTAATCCATGTAAGTATATTTTTTTGTTTAAATACATAGTAAGACTGTTGTTCGATATTTCGTAGTATGAGATAGTTTGCGAAAAAAAAAGAAATTATGCTATAAGTATTTCTTATAGGCAATTTTACACTTATTAATTTGAAAGTTGGATCTTAATTATGAGGCTTTGAATTTTGGTTTACACTCAGTTGTTGGAGATGCTGTGTGAGGACTATGGAGGGAGAGTTGAATTAGCAAAAGCTTACTACAAAGCGTTGACTTCTTCAGTGAGGAACCATTTCAAAGGGAATGGTGTGATTGCAAGCATGGAGCATTGTAATGATTTCATGTTCCTAGGGACAGAGGCCATTTCCCTTGGTCGCGTTGGTGAGTTTTTCTTAAGCATGAAATCTCTTTAAATTAGTAATATAAACACATTCATGTAAAATCGAGGATGAATTTGAGAATTCTTAAGAAATTTGGATATTGATCTCACACCAATCTTACAACTAGTCGTCAAACGAAACAAACAGCTCGTGATCTCGACTCTGCTAGTTTTAGTAAAGCTCGAAAATCAGAATTTTTTATATAATTTTCTCAAGCTCGACTCGCTGAGGCTGTCGAGCTCGCTTATTTATATCTACTAAACACGATCGAAATCGAACTTGATTGAAACAGGGGACGATTTCTGGTGCACCGACCCGTCAGGCGACCCGAACGGCACGTTCTGGCTGCAGGGCTGCCACATGGTCCACTGCGCCTACAACAGCCTTTGGATGGGCAACTTTATCCACCCTGATTGGGACATGTTCCAGTCGACCCACCCATGCGCACTCTTCCACGCCGCCTCCCGAGCCATCTCCGGCGGCCCCATCTACATCAGCGACTCGGTCGGCAACCACGACTTCGACCTCCTCCGGCGACTCGTCCTCCCCGACGGCTCGATTCTCCGGTGCCGCCACTACGCCCTCCCGACCCGCGACTGCCTCTTCGAAGACCCGCTCCACAACGGCACCACCATGCTCAAAATATGGAACCTCAACAAGGTTTGTTGTGTTGTTCGTTTATATTTATCAATTTGTTCGACTACTGATTTGATTGTTGGATCTTCACTAGATTTACCTCCTGCAAGCTTTCAAATGATACATCTCAATACAAAATCAGATATCCTGATTATCGAAAAAGCTAACCATAGTTTTTACGTGCGCCCTTCTTCTTTGTCCATCGAGTACCGATATACCAATTTTCACAAGTCGATAAACCACATCACATTTTGTTCGTATAATTCGTTAGTTGAGTTAAAGCGTCTCATGTTGTTCGTATTATTCGTTAACCGAGTTTGATGATTTTTCCGGCCAGTTCACGGGCGTGGTGGGCGCCTTCAACTGCCAAGGCGGGGGTTGGAGTCGGGAGGAGAGGCGCAACAAATGCGCATCCGAGCACTCGAAGCCCGTCTCCTCATCAGTGGGCCCGGCCGACGTCGAGTGGCGTCAGGGCCAAAGCCCGATTCCAGTCGAGGGTGTTCGAACATTCGCCATGTACTTTTACCGCAAGAAAGAGTTGATCCTATCCGAGGCATCGGGCACGGTTGGATTATCTTTGGACCCGTTCCATTTCGAGCTGATAACGGTGGGCCCTGTTCGGGCCCTGCCCGGAGGTTCGGTGCAGTTTGCACCGATTGGGTTGGTGAACATGCTTAACTCAGGTGGGGCCGTACAGTCGATTGCGTTTGACGAGCGCAGTGAAGGTGTTGTGAGAGTTGGAGTGAAGGGAAGTGGAGAGATGAGGATTTACGCTTCGGAAAAGCCGGTTGAGTGTAAGGTGAATGGCGAGGGAGTGGAGTTTGTGTACGAGGGTGGCATGGTCGCGGTTAACGTGCCGTGGATGGATGATTCGGGGCAATCTGTGATCGAGTATTCGTTTTGAGTTATTATTATTATTATTATTATTTTGAAGATGTTGTTATGACATTAAAGTGTATTTTGTGTCTGAAGCAAAGGGATGTATGTTCATTACTTTGGATAATTTATCGTTTGTCTATGGCTTTCTTCTGACTGTATTTACTTCTTAGTATGCCAAAAAGATGTCCAGGATCAATTATTTCGCTCCATTTCTTACTGGAATCTCCAAAACCACATTGTCTGATAAAAAAACTTGCTGAATATTTGTATTATCAACTTTTTTTCTCTAGGATATGAGATAATCCTCCAAAATGTGATCAAGTGATCTTTGAATATTTACTAGAACAAAATATAATCAGAAATCAGAAGGATCATTATTAGTTACTATTACACGGACCATTTCGCCGCACGTATCAAAATCGACAGATGCTCCTTCAGCACTTTTATCGGTAAAGTAAAATCGAATTGGGCTTCAGCTCGAGAACATCGGCTGCACGCAGACGCTTTACCACGGAACCCAATAAAAACAGCCCAATCTCCCAGGGCCCAACCCTCCACTCGCTTGAACCGGGTAGAATAATGAGATCCGACCGTCCAAATTTTGAAGTAATGGGCAGATGAAAGCTCTGGCGAGCCCTTTCCGGCGGATTGAACGGAGTGGAGACGATGAAGCAATTGACGGTAACCTGTGCAGCTCTAAATTTTTACCATCAAATTTATTACGGCACTGTGGTGGTCTCCAAATCTTCCTCTCTAAATAATAATTTGAATTTTTGAGACCCACTTGTTATAAAGGGGCTAAACAAAAGCCGATCCCCTTTCTCCATTACTGAAGCAATCCCTAATTTTATATTTTTTCTCTCGTTTTCAGCTAAATTTGGAACCCTCTCACCCTCGGGTGCTGCGGCTCTTCTTCAGGCGATCGTTTGGGCTGCGGTCGCGGGTGCCGGCTGGGGGTTTTGACACAGTGCCTCTTGGTGTTCCCGTAGATGTTCCTCTCGGAAGGAGCTGGCTGTGTGGTCCGGATTTAGTTAGCTGTCATTTGGGATTTTTTTGGCAGGGTGAGATTTGGGAGGATATTATTTTTGATCGGTTTATTTTAGTTATGCTTGGTGTTGTTTGTGAGTGTTTTGTGCTTGTTCTGTTTTTGTTTCGTGTTTTTTTTTGTTTGTTATTTCTTCTGTTTGGAATAATTATTCTCCATTATGTGAGAATTTTATTGTTAGAGTGGGAGGGTTGTGGTGTTTTAAAATTCCTCTCATTGGATTCAACTATATAGTTGTTCCTTTTGGCTATTATTGATTAAGTTCTTTTTGTTGTTATATATTTTTCATTTAATGAAAGTCTACCGTTTTGAAAAGAAAAAAACACACTTTTTTTTTTCATATGTGGGCTCAGACCTCCTTGTCTTGTGGAGTTAGTTATCTAAATTGCTGATGGTGCGACTTCATTGTGTTTTAACTATTTAACCTACATGTTCATATACTATTTTTTTTTTATGGAAACGACAATTAATATTATATAAACTCAAAATAAGTATAACAGGTGACCAAATGGTTACCAAAAAGGGTCTATAACTGTTAAGAGACAAAAATAAACAAACCACCAGTAGACACTAGCATAGAACTGCTCCTCCACAAAGGAATAACTCTACAAAAAGTTCACAAACAAAGAAGACTAAAATACTTTACAAGGGAGACTAACTTAGTCTACGAATGAGAGACTAGCAACAAAATAAATTATCAAAAAAGAAAAACAAAAAAAAAAACAACGAGAAAACTAATAAATTAAAATATGATCTTCCCCATTTCTTGCCCCAACGTCGCTACCATCCTAGGAGCCCAAAGACCCGATATCGACCACAAACAGACACCGCACCGATCTTACGAGCACAATCCAACACATCTAAAAGTGTTAAGGCATAGAAACAAACTTCAATCTACAGATCCAACATTCTCAAACTTAAGAACTCCAATTCATCAATATGTACATGCACAAAACCACACAAATGTATATAAATCTAGTGGAGGGAAAAAAAATGATAATTGTATTGCATTACATATAGGTCCTTTTTTTTTTACAAAAAGACGTGGACGATTATCCCTACCGCTGTTAAATAGCGCCCTAAAAGTGGACACCAATATACCACGGGCATCATCCAACCCGAGTTTCCATCAGTCAAGAACAACTATCCTAAAGGGGTTGGAGGTCACGACGAAGGGCTACACTAAACCTTCAAATCTTGATAGATGAAAAAAAAAGTTTGAAAGCCTAAAAACTAGGGTTTTAGACCGACTCGTAGCCTGAAATCAGTGGGGAGAGCTTGTTATATTAAAGTGAATTTAACAAATCTAAAATATATATAAAGTTGAAGAACAAGCTGAAACACTTTCTCCAACGGCGATTCAGATTGTTTTATTTGATCCGAATTCTTCAAAACTTTTTATGAGAGTTTGATTTTTCTTTTTGTGTAATCTGAATATATAAATTATTTATAATTTTGTGGTATTCAGAAAGTTTTACAAAATCATATTTTTTTTTAATCATTGGTTGATGTATTTTTAATGCTTTTTTGATATTTTAAATCCAATATACATACACGAAGTTTTATATAATGGAAAGTTCTTGTTTTCGAGATTTAACATACTTTTAAGACTTTTTGAGGTTTTATATTCAATACACATACATGAAGTTTTATAAAATGGGAAGTACTCACTTTTGAAAATTGACAATCAAAAAATTTAATTTATTTATCACCAAATATATTTATTTTAAGACTTATTAAAATTTTAAACATATAGCATATATATATGATTTTTCATATAAAAGTAGAAAACAATATAAGAATTTATAGGATAAATTCCATTAGAAGGCTCAAATTTTGTATATTGTATCAATTTAAGGCTTGAATTTTATTCTTTTTTAATAGAAGACCTATATTTTAGGTTATTCTCAATTTAAGGCTTACTTTTTAGTTAACTTTCAATTGTAAGACCCAATTAACTTTATATTTTGATATAAATATGTGAACCAATTAACTTTATTTTATAATATAGTTATGTGAACAAAAATAATTTTTTATTTAGTTTATATTTTACATACTTATAATAAATATCTTTAGTAATATTTACTTAATAATAAAGCGAAACTATATAAAATATATTTATGCAAAAGTTTAATCATGAATAATTTAAAAAAATGATAAGTGAATTAAAAAATATGAAGTATTATTTTTATTTATAATATAAATATGTAATAAAACTCAAAATAATATATAAATGCAATCTACAAATCATTTTCAACAAGTAATGACATAGTATCAACTTTTGCTTCCAAAAAGAAAAGTTAAAATTAATTTTTATTAATATAATTTTATTTATAAGTATGTAAAATATAAATTACAAAATAATAATAATACCTTTATTCACATAATAGTTGTTTTATATATTTATATGAAAAGGTAAAGTTAGTTGGGCCTTATAATGGAAAGTTAACTAAAATGTAAGCCTTAAAGTGAGAATAACCTAAAATATAAGCCTTCTGTTGAAAAACTACAAAATTTAGGCCTTATATTAATACAATTACTAAAAGTTAAGCCTTCCAATAGAATTTCCCTATTTAAAAAATAATTAAATTAAGATGTCACTTAAAATTTTGAACAAAATAGACATTATAAATGGTTATTGCATTTTGCTCCCCAAACTTGGAGTTATTCAAAAACGACTACACATTTCTCAGTTTTCTTCTAATTCAATTTTGTTTTTCTTCTATCCAATCCCCCAAAATGGTAAAACCCATCAGCGTGTTGGCATCCTCCATTACACAGAGAGAAAACCCGTGTACATAAATACAGAGGAGAACAGCTCAACCAGATACACGAAAACTAAGAGAAAGAGTTTGAGATTAATTTTGTTCTGTTACTAATTTGAATCCGCAAATGGTTGAGATATATACGATACCTATCTGCCAATAGGAGAAGAAGATTCAGAAATCCAAACCCTAGGAGAATATCATTTATCAGATTTGATTCAGCCTGCTTCAGGTTCATCTCCATTTTCAGTTTTCAATTAGGTTTTTTGCGATGATACTTTTCACATGAGTTTCGACGTGCTCTTGGTTCTGCCGGTTGTTTAGTTACGCAATCAGGTGCTATGATTTCATCTGGTTTTGATGGTCTTGATATGTAGTCGAAAAATGTGCATTGGTTTAATGGTTATTTGTATCTGCAAAATGCTATTTGTTATAATTTTTTGTTGAATTTATGGTTCTGTGAAATTCTGGAGAGTGTGCCTTGGAGTGGTTGATTCTGTGATTATTTACGGATTTTCTGGAACCTATTGAAAAATGGGTGTCTACAGTATCATTGATTGTATTTCCCTGTTTCCTAGCTGTTGCTGTTATAATAATATGCCCGTTTAGTTCGATCCTACTTATAGCATGTATCTGAGAGTTCAATTTTTAAGTGGCCACTGGCTGTAAAAGATGTGGTTTGACTGGTTGTCAAAAAAGTTATTGACTACACGTCAACTGACGTGTCAGATATTGTTTAGACATGTCAGATCGAGGTAATATTGAGATTCCTATACTTAATTTCTGAATCCTTGATGGGATTCATTCAAAGGATTCGTAAGGAAAGATGTTTCCGACTGTCAGTGACACGTGTAGTTATAATGATTGAAATGGTTGTCTGTCCTAGTTTGAAAGCTAAATTAGAATCTTCATGAACGTAGATGTTTTCATTTTAATTTCAAAAAGTTGTATCTAATTTTTGGTTATTAAGTGACGTTGTAGTGATTATATTGAGATAATTAATTTTATATGCATGGTAGTTTTACTCAGTCGTTTGCTCTTGTGAAATTACAAAACCCCATAAAAATCCATTAGATATTTAAAATTAACACATCGTAAGAGTTTTTGTATTTACTCTCAAAATTAGAGGGTGGTGAACCAATCTGGAGTTAATTCAGTTAGGATTTTGGCAAGTTAAAGGGCGGTAGGATAATATGCAGACTAACCTGAAGAAATACGAAAATCATATTTTAATTGGGTATGATGGTGACAGTTGCATGAACAAAGAAATAAGAGGTATTTTACAAAGTGCATTTTTAAATAGAAAATGGCCGTGTTGTGTGATGTATTACTGAAATTATCATTTTATATATATCTGCTAACTGAATTTAATATTTATCTTTATTGCTTTCATTACCTCACTTGTATCTACCTAATCTGGCTCAGAAAAAAAAAAGTAAAGAGTTGCCTGCACAATGGCAGTGTATGCCTTTTTTTTTCATGAACTAGAAAACCTCATTATTTAGAAGATAATTAGTCATTTCCTTTTCCTTTTTCTTTGTTTCTTGAAATGCTCTGAGTCTCTGAGATAGTTAATTTGGTATTTACGTTCTTCTCATGGTTATTGAAATCATTGGAATTTCATAAATTTGAGGCTGTTATTCTATGCCAGGTGATCATCCCTAACAAGCTTCTGTTTCTCACATCGTATCTGACCTGATTATCGACTTTGCTTCTTCCGCTTCTGGATCTAGCTTTAGATGTTTAATCAATTTATTTGATTACATTAACAAATATCCTGGAAGGCTAGACGTCTCGATAATCATTTCATGGAGCTCAAGGTTTCTCCTGAAAAACCAGGATTTTCATCTTCGGATGTGGCCAGTGATCCTGAGGATAAAGTGATCAGTGACGGCGAGGATGAGGACGATGACCGTAATCACAAACACCGTAGGCGGGAGGCAAATTCACATTCTCTGGAAGAGGACTCTCTCGATCAGGGTTTAACAAGACCGTATAAAAAAAGGAACAGGCCTTTTGAGAATGGTTTTTCATACAGGGAAGATGATCGTCAAGCAGGTGAAACCTGGAAGAATTACGATAATGCTTCAGGTAAAGACTTCCCCTCGAGGTTTGATAAAAGGCGTCTGAACCAAGCCTCTATCTCCAAATCTCCCCTAGAATTGCACCAAAGAGTTAGGGGTAGGGGAAGGGAGCCTATTTCCTGGGGCGTACATGACTCGAGGCTTGGTTTGGCTGATATTCCATCACAAATTGTTCAGCCTGGGTATGTTCCTTCTGTTTTGTATGCCGGGAGAGGCTTGCCCAATGTTTCTAACACACCGAATACTTCGTGGAATGCATTCGGATTGGTTCCAGGCATACCTAACGGGGGGTTTGACCCACTTCAGCCCCTAGGTCTGCCAGGGGTACTTAGACCGGCTATTAATCCTGCATTGAACATTGGACTTCCAAGGCAGCGGTGTAGAGATTTCGATGAACATGGTTTTTGCCTGAGAGGAGACATGTGTCCAATGGAACATGGAGTTAATCGTATTGTAGTTGATGATTTTCAGGTCTGTGAACTATTTGACTTATAAATTCCTCTTAATTTACAAGCTTTTAAGGGCGTTCATCTTTTAAATGTCGATTTAACTCCAAGCTTATGGTTTAAGATCAAACATCTCTATTAAGAAACCGTTGTTTTCCTTTAATCACGGCAAGGATTTAAAACGATTATCTTCTGGTTTAAGTCATGATTTCTAGAATACATATGGGGAGTCTATGGTTATTTTCCCTGCAATTTAATCCATACTTCTGCATTCATACTTATTGCATATGCTTATAGAACTTCTGCTTAAAATTAACTTCTCTTTTCTGGAAAATGCAGAGCCTTTCACAGTTCAATCTCCCTGTTGCTCCTGGCTCACAGCTTCTAGGACCATCTCCCGGGCAAGGAGCTTTACCTGTAAATAACAAAAGTTTTCGCGCAAGCATTATCAAGCCCCGAACGAGTGAAGATGTTTTCGGACCAAACAGTGGTGCTGTGGGAGTTTCCACAGAGGGAGCATCTGATGTGTATGATCCAGATCAACCTTTATGGGCGAATAATGACCCAGAAGCATTCCGTGCACTGAATCAATCAACTGCTGACGGAACTGAGCCTTTATTGGATGTTGAATCCTCCAATTGGCCAAAGATTGAATCAACTGAAGAGCTTCCTCTAAAAAATGTCACCACCTCTGGATCTCAAACCCCGTCTGTGTTGGGAGGGGTAGGTAGCTTAAAACGTAATTCCAAAGCAAAGAACAATTTTGGTGCTGTTGGACCATCCTCAAGTTATCTTGAACGAGACATCAGAAGTGCTAAAGCACTAAACAGTGATGTTTCTCATCAAGGAAAACAGTTAAATGCAGTAGATGGGGATAGTCCTCTAGTCAAGGAATCATGTCTCAAGCAACAAAGTGATTCTGCTCACAATATTCGAAGACCGTCTCAGAAGGCACTTCGTACTGTATTTGTCAGCGGCATCCCTCTGAAAGATAATAGAAGGGAGGCTCTGCTTTCGCATTTTCAGAAATTTGGCGAAGTAATTGACATATATACCCCTGCAAATAGTGAGCGGGCATTTGTTCAGTTTTCTAAAAGAGAAGAAGCAGAAGCAGCATTGAAGGCGCCTGATGCAGTGATGGGCAATCGATTTATCAAGCTTTGGTGGGCAAACCGAGACAATATTCCTGATGATAGGATAAGTGGTAATGGTCCCGTTCCAGTTATTCGTCGTGGGTTGACTAATCGCGCCCCTTCTCGTCCATTTGTTCTTGATAAAGAACAAGAAAATCCTCTGGTTGCAAGTGCCAAAGAGGGTAACAACCATGCTTCTGTTACTCAACTGCCAGTTCATGATCACCTTAAGGCTATGGCTGTTAATGGACCCAAAGCCCCTCCAACACAACAAAAGAAGTTGGAAAACTTAGAGCTTTTAAAAGAACAACTTCGTAAGAAGCAGGAGATGCTTGACCAGAAACGAAACGAGTTTCGGAACATGTTAGACAAACTCGAGAAACAAGTAATTATCGAATTTCTTAATTGGAGTAAGCTAGAAATGCATTGATATTCATTAGTTGTTTGTTTGTCCCCACTGTTACTTCCACAAAACTTCTCTATCTCTTCCAATCATTCCAGGGTTTTATTTTACTGTGGTATTTCTTTATTGCATTTGAGTATTTACCTTGCTTGGTGTCTGCTGAATGAGTTTGTGATTGGTTGGTTGAATTTGAATGTGAGTTGCCTAATAGTGATCATTATATGATTCTATTTATGTGGCTGAGTATTTTATCATTCTAGTTTGCCTTCATCTGAATCATTTGAGTCTCTGCTTAAAATGTCATAAATCACAATTCGTTTTTACTGTTGTCAAGGGCTTCATCTATGCCCTNTTCGAATGTCCAACTTTTGCAGGCAGTAGGTTCCAAGGATGTCACATTAACTGATCCGAGTACCGAGGGGCTTAAAGACGAGACACCACCTAATTGTGCTAAAGCTGAAACTTCCAAGTCATTAGGAAGTGATAACATAAAAACAGAGAATGCAAATTCTGCTGGGTCAGCTGTTTTGCAGAAGTCCACTGCAAGTGCAAATGTGCATGCTCGGGAACCTTTGAAACCTGCCTTTTGGCAACCTGCACTTTCTGGAACACCTTTCACAGTAAACAAATTCAAGCTGGACAATCGGCCCACAACATTCAGGATTATTCCACCATTGCCTGCAGGCCTTGCAAATGTATATTTTTTTTCTTCCATGCATTAAATATTGCTTTAAATTATGTTTCTCATTTGGAAGTATCAGTTTAATGGTAGTTTTAATTTTAGGAATACTAGCTTAAATCACCCTGGGTTTAATTCTCTCATAAAAAGAAACCTACTGTACTTTCCAAAATAACAAATAATCCTCTAGGGCGACGCCCTTTTCTATCTACGGTGATCTCTATGTAACCAGATTAGAAATCCATTATGAACCCATATTGCTGATTGTCACCCATCTGTATATTACTTGCCCGTTTCTTATTTTGGTGGGCCATGTAATATCTCCAAGGATTTAGCGGTGGATAGGAGCGCTTGGAGGCTAGCAATCAACGTGCCAGAACCGTGACTTTAGCTCTTTTCTCTTTTGCTCTTCCTTTTGTTTCGAGCCCTTTTTGTGTTTCTCTTACCATTGTTTCTCTTGGGTTTCATCTCTACCCTACCCCGACTTGCTTGGGACTAAAGGCTATGTTGTTGTTGCATGTAATACATAAACTGATGAAGTTCTATACTAATAGGGCTCCATAAACAGAGCCCTATCTGGTTTTACAGTTTGTATGACAAACAAACCTCAAGGTGGTATTTGTAGCTTCAAAAGAGAACCTTCATTTTTATTTTTCATATATTTGTTTCGAAACACGTACTCAATTTTCTGTTTATCAGGTAGCTACTCTGGAGGAGCACTTCTCTGCTTACGGAGAACTGTCTTCGGTGGAGCTTGAGCAAGAAGACACCAAAGATGATTCTAAACCAGCCACCATTACTGCTCGAGTTTCCTTCACGACTCGTCATTTTGCTGAGAAGGCATTTTTGCACGGCAAATCCTGGCAAGGTCACAAGTTACAGTTTACATGGTCCAAATCTGTTATTTCTGGCAAAGGAAGTGGTGGCTCTGGGAAGGTCTCGGTTGCTTCTGATGAGCGGTCGGATGCTAATGTTGAGGATGGTGAGATAAATGCACCTGCCCATTATGAGAAAACTGCTGTGTTAGGTTCGCCAGATGAAGTTGAAGAGTTGAAAGTAGAAGCTGACGTGGAATCTGGTGAACAGGACAAAGACTTGAAATTGATTTCAGCCTCATTGGAATCTGGTGAACAGGACAAAGACTTGAAATTGATTTCAACCTCATTGACTGAAGAAAACCAGCTCTCTTGATGTGATTGTTCTACTCTGCTTGTAATTGTATAGTGAGGTAAAATGAATGTTGGATTATATTGGTATGATGACTGTAGCTTAATTCTAGCTTCATGAATTTTGTTATTTAGTTTTGTTTTTCTTTTTTCTTTTTGTATTTTTCATTTTTCTCATTTTTGGGATATTTGAAGAGGTTTCTCTAGTTTTCTAGTGCTAGCCTTAATGTAAACTGTATTCGCATTCTTGATAGGTGTTTTTGGAAAACAGGGATTACAGTTGAAATATATAATCCTGGATTAATTTCTGCTCGTCTCTTTATTTGTGCCTTATGTGTTCAAGTGACCAATTGCAGTGTTGCCTGTCCCCTTGCGATTGAAAAACATCCAGCTGGGCCAAACCTTCAAGCGAAATTATTTATTATTCTTTGTAAATGAAAATGTATTTACATGTTTTTAGATAAATAAGGTATTAACATATTATAATATTAATATTTAAAAAAAATGTATAAATAATTTGTTATACTTTTTAAATAAAAAAACTATAGGTTAATTATGCGTTTTGAATGAAAATGTACTTTATATATAGCGATGTTGACCGAATCTAGTGATGTTGACCGAATCTAGTATCGTATGTCCTGAGTTCGACTCAGGTGTTGATGGCGACGAGCTCGCAATAGCTTTTCTGAACAAATATGATCGGCTCTGAGTCTAGTTTATTTATTTCTTATTATATTTCCTTAGATATTTAATTAGTAGGTAAATAATTATCTTGGTAGTCAAGATATGTTAGGACTCTTGTTACTTTTATCCGGCTTGGGGAAACAGAACGAGACAGTTTGGATCAATAATATTTCTGCGTTGTGAACTTTTGTGAGAGAGTATCTCATATTCTTCCCGTTCGTATCACGTTCTACATCAGTTGGTATCTAGAGACCAGCGACGATCCACGATGCCGCCCAAGAGAGATAATGCCGTCGACGATCGTTTCCAGCGAATGAAAGATCCAAGGGATGGACGACCGATTTATGGACCTTTCAACGGGGATCGAGGAATTGCGCGAAGCAATACCATGATGGAGGAGGCTCGTATGAGACGCGACGGCGGCGACCGGGCCGTGTGCAGTGGGTTTCGCGGAGGTTGTGGGGGACGCGGCTATGGCGGGGCGCCCCGCCAGCGTTCATCAGGGACTCCGTCCGGCGACGAGGACGATGACGACACCGTCAGCGAGGTCAACCCGCTCGCTGGAGCACATCGACGACGTCCAGCGGGTGACGACGTCTTCAGATAGGGGGATCGCGGCGGTGGTCGTGCTCCATGCGGCTTCGGCGGCGGAGGGTTCAGACACCGCGAGGGACAGTTTGCGAGGGGCCGCGCTGACGCCGAAGGTGACAGCGAGTGGGGACCCGAGGACCTAGAGTTTGGTGACGGCAGGCATCGTTATCGCGGTGAGGATGATCGGGACTTCGACAACAGGAGCGGGCCGAGTTCCGTGAGCGTGACAGTTACGATAGAAAGAGACCACACCGACGTGATGGCAGACGTCCGATAGAAGGGGACGATGAGTCGCGTTGGGAGCAAGGGTTTCGTGTTGAGATTCCCGAGTTCGACGGGGGGTGGACGGATCGGAATTTATCGATTGGTGCGCTTCAGTTGAGGCCGCCCTCGCTTTCAAGGAGGTCCCGAAAGGGAGGCGGGTCGCTTTAGTCGCCACACGTTTTCGGGGACGGGCGACAGTATGGTGGATGCAACTCACCAGCTTGCGGCATCGTCAAGGGAAACCGCCACTATCATCGTGGATGAAATTCCGAGAGTATGTAGAGCGTGAGTTTGTTCCTTACAACTACGATAGCCTTGTTTATCAGCAGCTGCAAAATTTACGACAAGAGACACGCTCGGTAAATGAGTATACGACAGAGTTCCATCAGCTTTTGACTCGTGTCGACTTACGTGAGACGAAAAATCAGCTAGTTTCTCGGTATGTAGGAGGGTTACGTATGGGGATTCGCGATATGTTGAATATGTTTCGACCGGATTCGGTGTCGGATGCTCACTTACTAGCCCTCCTCGTTGAGATACAGTTGGGGCAGAAAGCGGGACAGCCCGGGACTTCATCTTCACGTCCGGGAGCGGCAATGGGAATAGGCCCGCAAGCCGCGCATTTAGGACCAACGGCGAGTGGCGGGTTTGGCCTCGGCACAGCCGCCGGTCGTACTCCGACATCCGGTGAAGGGATTCGATGCTTTGGGTGCGGTGAGCTTGACCATCGGCAGACGGCTTGTCCAAAAGGGGCCGGGTCACGTGCTTTGTTCGCCGAGGAAACAGCGGAATATTCGACGACCGCAGTATATGATGGCCCTCCTATTTTTTACAAGGAGCCGGAGGTTCCTGAAGTGCATGTCTCGGGGGACGTAGGACATGCGCTTGTCCTGCGACGGTCTCTCTTGTCACCGCACATCGAGTCCATTGATGAGGGTCAGCGTCGAAAACTTTTCGAATCTACGTGCACCATAGGCGGTCGGGTATGTCGTTTTGTTATTCAATCTGGGTCCTGCGAAAATGTGATCTCTACTGAGGCTGTGGCGAAGCTTGGGTTGTCGACAGAGCAGCATCCATATCTTTATGCTCTCGCATGGATACAGCGTGACAACGCTGTCCCTATTGACCGACGAGTGTTGGTGTCTTTCTCTATTGGTTCTGCATATAAGGATGAGGTGTGGTGTGATGTCGTGCCGATGGATGATTGACACCTTCTCTTAGGGCGTCCTTGGCAATTTGATCGCGCCGTGTTGCATAATGGGCGCGTTAACACATATGCGTTCTTGTTTGGGGCACCCGCTTTGTTTTACATCCCTCGGCCCTCTGTTCGGTTCCTTGGCCACCGCCGTCAACGGCTTTATTAATTTCTCGCGTAGAGGCATGTGAGGAGGTGTTCGGTTCGTTGGTCGACCGTTCGATGGTGTTTGATGTGAGAGACTTTGCGTGAGTTGTTTCTACAACAAACGGTCGGCTCGGCCCCTACGAGATTGTCGAACACCTTAGTCCGGATGCCTACCGTCTCTGTTTGCCGTCGCATGTGTGTTCGCCGGATGTTTTTCATGTGACACAGTTGGCCCCTTTGCAGCTCGGCGACTCCGACGGAGACGAGCTCGGTTCGGATTCGAGGGCGAATCCTTCTCAACCGGGGGAGGATGATGGAGACAAGCTTGCAATAGCTTTTCTGAACAAATAGGATCGGCTCCGGGTCTAGTTTATTTATTTCTTATTATATTTTCCTTTTAGTGCATTTATATTTCCTTAGATATTTAATTAGTAGGTAAATAATATTCTTGATAGTCAAGGTATGTTAGGACTCTTTTTACTTTTATCTGGCTTGGGGAAACAGAATGAGATAGTTTGGATGAATAATATTTCTGCCTTGTGAACTTTTGTGAGAGAATATCTCATATTCTTCCCGTTTCGTATCACGTTCTACATCAGGTGTCTTATTGTCAAGTCTGATACAATTCTAATGTCTTAATCGAGTCTAGTGTCTTATGTTTAGTTGAGTTTGACTCGCGTAGTGTCTATATGAATCTAAGTTCCTCTCGTTTAAATTGACTTAGACTCACTCAACGAACTTGTAATCCTGAACTTCACTCTTTTTGACATTTGTAGTCCTTAGATCTTATGAACAGCAAGAAACACAAAAAAACAGACAACACCAACAATATTCCCATAAAATTCCACAAATATTCACAGATTAACCACCACAGCTCTACACAAGACAACAAACTAATTCAGAACAGCACACCAAAAGTANAAATAAAATTACACTACTACTAGCCCTCCATTTTTATTTTTTTTATTGATATTCGGTGACTCATCATGTCCGGCCGCCGGCGGCCTCCTGCGCCTTGCTCTTGATTGCCTCCCCTGCCTGCTTGGTCTTCTCGCCCACGTACGCCGTCCCTTCCTGCACGCGCCGCCTGGCGTAGTCCAGCGGCTTCTGCCCGGTCACCTGCCGGCTGCCAGAAGGAGTTCAACCCGAACAATCAATCATAAGAAATTTACTTTGGGCAGTCCAGTGACAGGGACGTCAGCGTAGTCCAGTGACATTCTTGTCGGGCCTTTGGCCCATACAATCAATCACAAGAAATTTACTTTGGGCTTAGCTGAAGTTGAAGGGGTCTTTCCTACAAGAATGAATTCAATTTTATTAGCTCGATCGTGTACAGACTCGGGATTCCTGGACGGTTGGGAGGGCCCAATATCTGAGGTTGACTGATACGACACCGTTTGGAAGTCAATACCAAATTGAATTGCCTACAAATGCGAGGTGAATTCATTTGAGATTTTTTTTTAGAAATTCTGATGTATTTATTTTTAAAAATTTTGAGGCATTCATTCGAAATTTTAAAAAGTCACAAAATTTTGAGATATTTAACTTGTTTAAGATTAGAATTTATTAAGACTTCTTAAGATTTGTTGGGATATAAAAAAAAAATCATATATAGAATTTCTCTCAAAATTCCACTTCCACACTGAAGATTTCACAAAATTCCTCTTAAATAAATTTTTAAAATGTCATTCAAAATCCCAAACGAATACACTCCTTCCTCTCTTGATTAATATTCTCTTAATTATTTTAATTAAGCACGTTTCTAAATTTTTTGTAGTGATAATACTAATAATAAATCGATTTTAGTGTATTATAGTTTGAGGAGATGCTCTCTAACGGTTTACTTTGACAAATTAGGTTTCTTTTTATTTTTTATTTAATTTTCGGAAATTGACAAAATAAGAAACCTAGATATATATATTCTATTTCATTTTACCTATTATACATCATTTGTTAGCACATGTAGAGTGCTTTATTAAATTAAAAAGTTGGTCTAACTTAATGTTGAAAGTGTTGGCTATATTTGTGTTCGAATATACCCTACAATACTTCTAATTATCTCATTTTTGTCGGGATCCAATTAATACTTTTCAATCAAGCTAAATATTAATTAAAATGACTGAATTTAAACATGAATTATACAAATAGGTCAATAATAATAATAATCATATGAAATCTCAAAAGATTCATGCGCATCTTTTAGCAGATAGTGACTAATAAACAACTTTTTGCATATTTCAAAATCACATCCAATGATTCCATCCAAAAACCGAATAGTGATCCTAATTGATCACCCAATGTCATACACAAAAAGCATATTGTTATATATATATATATATATATATATGTAACATCATATAAACTTTAATGAGCTACTATTATTGTTAATTGTGCTTTTTTTTTTAATAATAAACCCTAGCTCCGGCCATCGCCACCTGCCCGGTCGTTGCCTGGCGCCTTGTCTGGCCCGGCATTAACCACCGCATTCCACCCCCAGTTCGAGTACGGCAAAAGGAACCCATTAGAATAACTCGACCCGGGATTCGCCCGCCGCCCACCGTACGAGCCCATGACGTCGTGGTTGCTGACGAAGCGCATGATGTCAGCATTGGTGGCGTCCAGCTCCCTCTGCAGGGTGATGACTTGGCGCTGGAGGGTTGAGATGGCGCCTACGCAGCCGTAGACGGGGTCCTTGAGTCGGGCTTCTGCCTCGTAAGCGAGGGAGGTGACGGCATCATCGCGATGATGTGGCGGAATCTCGTTGAGCAGTTTGCTGACGTTGCTGGCACCGAAGATTTTGTGGACGTTGATGAACTTTGTGGGGTCCTCGGGGGGAAAGTAGGGCGCGAAGACGCAGCACGGGAGGCATTTGCGCCGGAGGAATTTGCAGGCGCCACACGGGGGGTTCGAGTAGGAGGAAGCCATGTTTGCCTAAATTTTGATTGAGTGAGAAAAAGAATCAATTGTTAGTATATTGCACTTTACTCAAAAAATGGCTTAGGCGGCCGCCTCCGATTTGCATGACTCAGCTAAAAAAATCGGTCGGGCGACTAAGCGGTCTCGGCTGTCATGTGATTGGGCGGTGCCTAAACTGGCCGAGGCGTTTGTAGGCGGGCTCGGCGATACTTTTTCAGTTTTTTTTTAAATGCTAATAATATTATTGTGTTATCATGTTTTATTTATAATATAGTAATATTATTATTTGGGACTTAGGTATGTGATTTATTATAAGTTGAGATAGTTTAAGTAGTGAAAATATAAAAAAAAATAAAGTATTTAATCTTAATTTCTAAGCACCGCCAAATCACTCTAGGTGATAGTCGCTGATCGAGCGCCTAGCGACTTTTAGAACATTGGTATATTGTTGCTATTGTTTTGCTATGAAGTCATTTGTCTGGCATTATGACTTATATATTGTTAAATTAAATGATTTGATAAAATTGGGAAATGACACAAGAAAAAGAAACAAGAATTGAAATAAATGAAGTGCATGTAATTATTTAAAAAAAAAAACAAAAATAGAAAATGCAATTATGTAATATAGCAATTTTCTCGTAGATGCATTAATTTTTTGTCCCAAGAAGATATTCAGTTCTTTTGCCCCATCCCATCGTTTGTTTCCATAATATCGTATAGTACAGAAACATTAATTCAAAATGTCCATGAGAATTTATAGGGCCAATATTGCTAGATGCTAACAAGGGCAAAGTGTCGCATCAAAAAGGGTCAAAATTTATAAATGCTATCAAGGGAAAAGTATCTCATCAAAAGGGTGAAAGGCATGAATTATTCAGCTGTAATTGCATTTGATTAGCTATTAGAGGTTACAATTTTTGAATGCACTCATTTTTTTTTTTTTTTTTTNAATATTATAGCAAATTATGATGGGATTTAATCCAACACAATGGCAGATCAAGATTAAACTAGTTAAATCATTAGTGTAATCAATTGTTATAGTGATGCTATTTTTCAAAATTTAAGCTAATAGATATTACATGATCAAGGAGTTGAAATGCCTATATAGGTCGCTCTGATCAACCCATTAATTCAAACCGAGAACTTACCTAAGAGAAAATTAATACTCTGATTTTGAATTTTAACACGTGCGTTGACATGGAACTAGCTTATACATCCATAATTGACAAGCTAGCTAGATGGGTCGTGACAATAGAACTAGTATCGAAAATAACATAATTAACTCACAGGATACAAAAAATATCAATCTACACATATTTTTCTTCATATTAATTTCCAGATCGAATTTATTCTTATTTTAGTAGTATGAAGTGGGAAAATTATGAACTTCATAATATATATCTATACTCAAAAGCTATAATATAACACTTTAATTTACCATGTCAGCTGAATATCATGCACCAACCTTATCAATATATAGTCCATGCTAAGTTCATAATTAGTAAATGCTTAATAGTCTTCCACAAATATATATAAAACTCAAAAATAAGAAATTACTTTTTTGAAATCCATCAACATTGAAAGTTCAAGCAATTTAGAACCTGCAGGTTTACCTTAGTTTTTGCAAATCTGGAGCAGTACTATGTGAAAATTCTGCTTATCTCTAGGATTCTGAGGCTTGTCACATATGGTTCATAGAGAGAAATTGATCACCATGAAAATATATATACTTAGTAGTTTTTTTCTTTTTTTTTGGTCTGAATTTGTTGGTAAGAGCTAAAGAGAGTGGAAAAGAGGGAAACCCTAAACAGTAACGCGCAATATCTAAGAGAAAAAGGAAGAAAGTACAGCAAAAGCCAAAAGCTCGAGCATATTTTATAGACCCTCCTATATGGCTACATTGTAGTAGTTTGTATATGAATACCAAAGTTAATATTGTATGTACAAACCATAGTTTTGAAAATAGTTGTTTGTGAACTGGTCAAACCCGGTTAGAACCGGCCCAAAAAGGGTCGGTTAGATTGATTTGTATAATGCACTATATAATTAAAAGTATTATTTAATTAAATATCTGTCTGCTTAATCAATTCTTAATCTGACTAGTGAATCGTTAAAATTATAGATTGACCGGTTCAATGATCTATCTATTTTTTAGAATCTTGATATAATTAAGCGGTAAAATTTGCATAAGTAATGTGAATTATAGTATTTTTTTTTAATTTTATGCATTATTCTAAAAACTATAATATTAGTATTATTCTAAAATATACTATAAATGTATCAATAATTTAGGTATTTGAATATTTTAAATATTTATTTAGTGATGATTTAGTATATAAAATTTATTATTTAAAATACTATATAATTTCTGAAATTTTATTTATTTACATACCGATCCAATCAATTCGATCATTGATAAAACCGTTAATCATTGAACCTCTAGTTTCACCGGTTCATGACAAATAGAAAAGCTAAATTGTAAATTATCTTATTTTCTTATTTTACGAATTATTCCAAGAACTCCAATATTATTTTCTCTAATAATCATGACATTCATTAATTAACTGATTTTATATTCATTGATTTATACTTGATTTTAGCTTCATGTTAACATAACTAGTATGTGGCCCGTGCGATGCACGGGTAAATAATATTAAATAATATGTATTCGTTTAGAATTTTGAGTGTCACTTTGAGATTTTTTAAGATTTGAGACTTTTAAGATGATCAAATTTTAGAGGAATACTATGAAATCTTAAGTGTGAATGTGAGATTTAGAGTGAAATTTTGTATAATTTTTTTTCTTCTAAATCATAACTAATCTTAAAAAGACCTAACAAATCTTGATCTCAAATAAGTTAAATATTTAAGGATATTTTAAGATTTTTTTAATTTTTATATATCAAAGATGAACAACTTTTGTTACCAAAAAATGTGGACACAATTTTGAATTTACATCCCGTCCAAATATTAGTTTTATTCTAAAATAAAAATTGCACGTGGTTTTATCCAATTTACTCACTTTTTTTTTAAAGAAAAAAATTATTCAATAAGATTGGAAGAATTGGTTAAGAATTATACAACTATTTGTTTCCAAAATTTGTATCCAATTTGTACGGTTTTTAAGTTAATCTGTATTTAGAATTTTTTTATAAATAATTGACACATTTTTTGCATAAAAATCTCCAAATTTGTAACAAAAAAATATATGATTTAAATATTAGTAAAAAAAATAGAATTCAAATTTTGTCATAAGAATCTCCAAATTAGTTACAAAAAAAATAGGATTCAGATTTTGTTACTAAAGATTCACATGTATTTTTTTGAACTTTCCATTAATAGTTCGTCAAAACATTGTTTTTTAGGTCAACCTTACTATTTTTGTATTTTTCCAACAACCTCTTTATATTACTATAGATACGATACAATAACTTTCAAACAATAATCAATCTTAATTACAAGAAACAAGTTCTTAGTACATTAACTTTCAAACAATAATCGATCAACTATAAAATAAGTCGTGCCTATTGATAAATTATATATACCATCGATATAAAATTTTCGTGTAATATAGATATCTACCAATTTACAGTGATTATTTATCAATTATTAAGTATTATTACATACGAACTAATATCCAAATCATCTCTTTCTTCTTCTTCTTCTTCTNTATGTTTTTCATCCTTGACGAATTTGTCCGTCAAACCACTGGCAACGAATTTTGAAAGTTGTTTTTCTTGTCCGATTGAATTTTATGAAATTCTAATTTGCCTTTACCGCTAGCTAATCTTTTGCTCAAAGGATAATGAGGCAAAAGTCTCTTAATTAATTGGTAGCTTCAAGTATGTTGTTCGTACATCGTATATCATAGTTAATTTATGTGAAAAGTAAAGTAATAGAAGACTAAATCAAAATGTATCAACGTCTTACCTACTGGAGTGAAAATATCATCCAGTGTCTGAAACGGGGGAAAAACGGATGCGGGTCCACTAACATGGAACGCACCATAAGCGGGAAAAGCCCATATGAAGCTCAAGTGGGTTTCTATCCCAAAACCAATTGGTGGGAGAAGGAGTAGGCCATTAGACTTATAAGTGCGTCTATTTTTTATGTACGAACGATGTGAGATAACTCACAAGTGATATTCTAATATTTCTTAATATTATGTTGTAGTAATTTTGTATGTCAATTTTTGGTGGTTTGGAGTAATATATGAATATTCGATTTTATTTGTGTTGGACTTTTAAAAATATAAACACATGACCGGCTTACCTTATAAATTATTTTAAAACTCATAATTTTTTATTTGTTATTATTCTTTGATATATGATATATCAAATTAATCATTAATGTTTAATTTGATATTCATATTACATACATGAAATACTTTTTTTATAAATAAAAGTTAGGTTATTTGTCAGTCATAACTGAAAAATATTTAAAAAAGAAATTTATTTATCAATTGAAATAAGGTATATTATGTAGTATAAGTGAGAATAATCATTATAATGTATAAAATCATCGAGTCTTACGGGTGACATATGTCACTTTAAATAAAAATTGTAATGTATTTTCAAAAGTATTCAAAAAAAGTGAAACTGCTATTTCTTTTTTTTTTTTTAATTTTACTATATTAAATTTCTTAATTAGTATTCGTGCAATGAACCGCGTTGTACTACTAGTACAAAAAATATGTATATTATTTAGAGATAATATAGTTAAAAGATTTACTCAAATCACAAAATCTCTAGCTAGATCCTAAATCATGAAAACCTAGTACTCGCATCATTCACATTTGAACATAGCCCAACATGAGCCAATTTGAGTGGCGATCAAAATTTAAGATTATGTCGAAATACATAATTTAATTATGCAACGTTATCATTTATTTAATGTTAATTTAGTCATTACAAAGGCTATCTATTTAATTATGCACGCTATCATTTATTTAATCAACAGTAAAATAAAGTGTGTATAAGAAACATGAGGACGTTATATTTATTAACTTTATGCATTTTTAACTCAACCACTTTTTTCAACTCAACCCAACTATCATTAATATTATTAATATAATTAAATAATATCAATCAATCATTCTTACATATCACATTAACCTTAATTCACTATTCATCCACTCACATAATTTTAACTAACCATCATTTCAAATCTCTCTCTCATACTTTTACATCAAATCAACTTTAATTATTTTATTTTAAATATTATTTTAATATATCCACTAACAACTAACCATACCACGTTTTTCAAAATTAACCAAATTAAACCAAAAAATCCAAACAAATCCAAAAAATTTTATATCCAAGCATCCTCTAATAATTTCCAATTGCTGAAAGAGAAAAAAAAGCAACCTAATGATTTGAGTCGCACTTTATCGAAAGGTTAAATGAGGCAAAATTATAAGTAACATTTTTAGATAGATAATAGTCTTACTTAATAATTTTTGTGATCACAGAAAATGGCCCGACTTTATTAATAAAATCGAACGTATGCTCAACAATACAAAAAAATACTGACTATTTAATTGAAAGAATATTCACTAACTTATGCAATTGAGCATATTGTATTTTGAACCTCATTTTAATAATCCCTAAAATTATTGAATAAATTTATTGTTTATTTAAAATTACTGAATATATTTTATAATTTTAGTACATGATAATATTTGATGACTTGGTGAATTAAATAGTGAAGAGTGGGTACATAATATGAATGTGGAAATTAAATTGGCATCATACAATAAATAAATGCGTGTAACTACCCATTGAAATCTTGTCACAGGCATATAATCCAGTTAACCAATAAAAATGGAAATCATTAATTCACGTTTTTATGGGACAACTGATGATATCTTTTAACTATGCTATGTTCCAAGCCAGACAAATTCTGTGATTAAATAATGATATTAAGACAAACGAATGAAATATTTATTAGTCACCGGCCTATACTTAGGCATGAAGATTTGATCCTACCCCTATAAAAAATCAAATAATGAACAAACTTAAATTAGATGAATTCGACTAATACGCCTATGTGTACGTAATACCATGACATAGCTAATAATGATGCAATTCGCTTGTAAGCAAGCACACAGCACAAAGTCATGCCATGAATATAAAATCTAACTCTTGAACTTGATCAACAATTTTAAGAAATTTTATCTCATGTATGGGCTAATGAGTTTCTTCATATGATTACAATTATAAGAAAATTAAATGTGTGCGTCAAAATTTTTGGATATACTGATGTAACAGAAGCAGGTGGATCTGGTGGTCAGAGAACACAACGAGGAAGAACAATTTCTTTCACAATAATTTCATAATATTCATAATGAACACAACACATCTGTTTTTAATACCACATGTCCTAACCACTTAAAGCCCAAATAAAACAAGCCCACTACACATAAATAAATAGTCTCAAACATAAATAATAAAAATAAATATAATAATAATCACACTAAAGGCCGGAGTCGATCATATACGCCAAGAAACGCCAACGCACTCTCGTCGGCATCATTCTCCCCCGGTTGGAGAGGATTCGCCATCGAATCCGCACCACTCTCATCGGTAGAATTGTCACCATGAAAAGGCACCAAGTGCTTGACATTGAAAATATCCGAAGTACGAATATGAGACGGTAAACGAAGTCGATAGGCATTCGGGTTAATTTTGTCAATGATCTCCACAGGACCAATCTTTCGGGCCAACAACTTATTATACTCCTGTGTCGGAAAACGGTCCTTCGTAAGAACGGCCCACACGAAACCACTAACATCAACTTCACATGCCGACGATGAACATCCGCTCGACGTTTATAGGCGGAAGTAGTGGCCTCCAAATTTGCACGAACCTCATCATGTGTATGCTTCAAATCAGACATAATGTCTTTGCCCGTCGATCTTCTAGCCTAGAAGAAGGCAAAGAAATCAAATCAGCCGGCCCAAGTGAAACAATACCATATACCACCTGAAAGGGACAACACCGAGTAGCTCGACTAACAACAGAATTATGTGCAAATTCAGCCTGACTAAACCGCATATCCCAAGAACGTAAATTATCACCAACTAGACAACGAAGCAAATTTTCCAAAGAACAATTAATTATGATACCAAAATGATGCAGCAAAAGCAAATGGATATGGTGTTCAGAGAACACAACGAGGAAGAACAGTTTCTTTCACGATAATTTGATAATATTCATAATTGACCGAATGAACACAACACATCTGTTTCTAATACCATACGTCCTAACCACTTAAAGCCCAAATAAAACAAGCCCAACACACATAAATAAATAGTCTCAAACATAAATGATAAAAATAAATATAATAATAATCACACTAAAGGCGGGAGTCGATCATATACGTTGAGAAATGCCGAGAAATGCCAACGCACTCTTGGATATATATATATATATATTATTATTTTTTTGGTTTGATTTGGTAATTTTGAAAAATGCGATATGATTAGTTATTAATGAAATTTTAAGCTTATATTAAAATAATTTAAATTAAAATATAAAAATTGATTTGATGTAAAAGTAAGAAAGAAATTATGTAAATTGATGATTAGTTAAAATTATGTAATGGATGAATAGTGAATTAAAGATGATGTAATGTGTAAAATTAATTGAGTGATATTATTTAATTATATTAATAATAAGACTGTAAGATTGAATTAAAATTGTATTAGATTTGAGATAAAAAAAAATGATTAGTTAAAAATGATTGGTTTTTTTATAATATCTTGTATCAAGCATCATTCATCGTATTTTTCGTTGAAAAATAGGGGATAATTTCTTTATTCTAATTAAAGCGTACACGTAGAATATTATGTACTAATTCAATATATCATAAGCAGACAATCTTTATTTTCAAAAAATAGGACAATTACGTTGGGCATAAAAATATTCTAATTTGAAAGATGCGAACATTGTTATATACTTATATACCTCAATACACTTGTACTAAAAAAGTATAACAAATCAACTCACCTAACAAACAAACAATTAGGTTGTGGAATAATTTGAGGACAAAAGATACTATTCCTGGAACAACTTAGCAGTTAGAACTCACTTTTGGTGCTAAAATTCAAAAAAACAAAATGGCTGCATCCTTTACAGAATACAGATCCCCTCTGAGAAACACTACAAGTGTGCTCTCACAAAATTCGTTTGCAAACACATTGCATACACATAAATATATTTGTAAACTATACAACAAGAAATAATTTACTCAAAGCATTACAAATAATAATTTTTCAAGAAACCGGAAAGTAATCCCGGATCGTCTTTCTTTTCAAAGACGAAGGAGGATTTAGAACTGAGGACGGGCTGCTGTATTCAGCTTCTGGGGTTTTATATAAGTTTTCTTTGACTTCAAAACTTAGGGAGAATTTTTTCTTCATAGACTCAGGGGTACTTACTTCAGGGGTTCTGTTAGGCTGTGGCGAGTCCACATGGCACGTTTCACTAAGGCACGTGCTTTCTAAATCGGTCTTTGTGCAGGAGGTTCCATCTAAGAACAGTTTTTTCCTTTCTATTTTGGGAAATGTCCTCACTCTCTTTCTCATTGATGATGGAGACCGAGTACTTGAATAACAGCTGGTTTTGATGTTCCAAAATCGAACCTGCATGAGAGATTATATAGGAAGTTTATATTAGATTCTGGATTATGTTATTTAGCATTATACTATAATATATTTTTTTTGGGAGTTTTTTAAGGTACAAAACTTACAGTGAAATCATCTGAGCAAGTTGCCACTTTCCCAGTCTCTGAAGGGCACCTAGATTAAATTAAGTGCCAAACAGAAATGTAAGAGCTTATACAAAAATGCAAAGAAAAAAGGATGATTGAGGAATAATATGTGCTCGTTAAGACTTACCAATCTACAGCTGTGACTTCACCATCATGGCTTTTCAAAATGATAGGATCACACTGAGGTTTGTTCACCTGCCATATGTAGGCATTTCCATCACTCGACCCGCTGAGTATGTGAGCAGCATCAGGACTTATTGCTGACTGTACAGGACGTATTATATTTGTGAGCAATTAAAATTGGATAAAACTAGGTTGAAACAACTGGACATATAATAAACTTGTGAAGTATACCTTCACGAAAAATGACTCAGTTCGGCCTCCAGAAAAAGTTTTTGCTGGCCCCTTTTCAAGCTGAAGCACATTGTAAAGGTATATTCTGAAAGGAAGCAAATGTTGTGAACAATACTTTGTATAGGTACATTCTGCCTTTAAATTGAATAATGCATCAGTACATTACGAAAGAACAAAATATCCAGAAGACTTGATGGCTAACAGTATGGAAATGAATTTGGATCAAGTAGTTCACCTGTGATCCATACACGAGGCCGTAACAAACACACCATTCAAATCTTGAGACAAGCTGGATATGCCATGTCTTTTTTCCTGAAATAAGGAAGTACAATTTGGTTTTTAAGTAACAAGCTATGAAAGAATCTTAATGCACCTATAACTTGTTTGTACAAATATCTTCAACTCTGCACAATTCAGCTTTTTATTAGAACTACGGTGATTTAAGAATGTCGTAGAGTAATTCGGCATAATATGGTAGCTCACTTACATTCTGTTGCTCTTCTCTGCGCTCAGGTTTGTTTGAAGTTGCTTTTCCAAAAAAGATATCATTTTATCATATGACTGTTCAACAATTATATTTCTTGTATGCCAATATTCTTGAACCAGTTCCATTTCAAAATGTTTTTTTTATAAAATCACAGCATTTGTGATTATTCTAATATTTTGGATAACAATTCTCCAAAGCAACTACCTAGGCTTCCCTCATGCTATACCATATTGGTGTCTCTGACTCTATTATGTAGTGTAAGACTCACCTTTGTTGATGACTTCGGATTAGGACATGCACAAATAACTGGACCTTTAAGATGCCTCGTGTCCCAAAACTTGATAACACTGAAATTTAAAACAAAAAAAATAGACCAATATTATTTAATGATTCAAGATGGGCATAGGACACACACACACACACACACACAAACAATTGTACATATTATAGTAGATATAATGTTTTCCACAAACCTGTCAACTGCCCCAGCAGTAGCAACAGATACTTCATCCTTGAGATAAAGCACAGATGTGATGCTCATGGATTCAGCCTAGAAGGAACTAAATTCACTTGAACCAAAGTTGGTTTACATTATTCAAAACATAACAGATATAAACAAATAAAGTTACCTTCCCACGTCTGCATCGTCTTCGACCAGAAGAAGTGTGAGCCCCGGGCATTTTATCAAATGGACTGAAAAATTCAGCATCATGATTAGAAATACTTCATATTCTGTAGTTTTTTTAATTAAACTTTCATTTTTTAAAGATAGACTACGTATCTGAAGTGTTGAATAAACTGATTCCTCTATCATATGCAACTGGAAAGAGATGTTAGAACTTACTCCCTCAAATTCAGCTTCTGATATGTATTATCTGAGCATCTGGTGTCCCATACAGCAAATGATCCATCTCTTGATCCAGACACAACAAGGTCTGTGAAACATAGTAAAACTAAATTAAACCAGAACAACAGAGAACGGGTACATTAAATGGGACCACTTGAAAGAAATTAAATGGACAAATATAATGAATGATAACATGAAACTTTAGTTGCTTACTGTGATTAGTAGGGTGACAACTGATGGATTTCACACTTCCTGTGTGCCAGGTCAATACCCTTATGCATGTCTGCTCTTGTACATCCCAGACCTTGATCTAGTTATATAATGTTGAGCTTTTTCAGAAATCAAGCCATAAAGTTGAACAAAGGAATATATTGAGCTTTTCCATCTCTCAGCAAAATGTTCGCCGATGAGAAGGGTACTTAGTGTCATTTCAAGAACAAAGGTGACTTACACTTTGATCACCTGAAGCTGTTAATATATTTGCATCATCCTGGAGGACACATTGATTCAGTCAGTTGTTATGATGTGAACAATTTATGCCAAGGCAATGTATGCACAAAAAGCAATTTGGTTTTAGTTTATTTAGTTTAATGTCGACCTTAAGGTTAGAAAAAAGTGAGGCTCAATCCTTTAGTCTCTACCATCAATTAACTTATTCTATCAAGTCAACCACCTGAACCTGATGCAACACCAAGTTTCATGGCATATCTTTTAAAAACTTAAAAAGTACATGTCCTTTCATAAAGTAAGATGACCAAAGAACCGAGTCTCTTGAAATGGGCTTTGCAAATTTGAGACACAACCATAACAATTCTGAAGCTCCAAACTCGAACAACAATTACATCATAAAATCATTCCAAAGCATAATATGGTGTATATTGACCATGGGATGACCTACAGAAGTGACCTGTAAATATTAATGAGGCCAGTAAAGTACTAATGTCAGACAGTTCTCATCAACTTTTTTCAAGTAAAACTTCAAGACAATAAGATCGAAAGTGAATAATCGCATTACGTTAGATGATTAAGTTGATAGAACAGTACCACATGTAAAAAATGTAATTTGTTTAATTTAGTGAACACACAATACTAACCCACTGTATATTTTTAAAAAATAAATACAAAATTAGAGAGCTGAGACAGATGTAAACCTTGTTCCAACACAGATCAAATATGGCATTGTTATGACCTACCCACTCGGATACTTTGGCTTTTTCTGCAAAAAACAAAAACCAAGAACAATTAATTTAAACGCAACCATTCACCCCCAATGTCAAAGCCATAGCCAATGACCAAACATCCTATAACAAAAGGACACTAATTTACCTGCATTTTCTTGGTAAGATGATGAATCCACGAACCTCTTCCTAGTGTCAAACAAATTTACATAACCCCCCTCGTCAGTGAGAGCAAGAATGTGGCCGTTCTTGCTAGTCTACGCATCACAAGACAACATGTCATTTACTGATTTACAATCATTCAGCTGAAATCTAAACTCGCACACACAATAACAATATAGAATCAACCTTGCCGAACGATAAAGACATTGGAGGCGAAGGCTCGCCTCTGTGCTCAACTGCTACAGCTCCTGCTGGATCCAAATCTCTCATCTCGTTGGTAGGGTAGGGACGCTTTTTTACTGNNAAACAATACATATGATTCAAATCGAAAATTTATAGTACAAAACCATTGGAGCCACATAAAACAACACCTTATTGAAAATTACCTCTGAATCCATTGACTTCTCTTAGCTTCAGATCTTCGAAAAACGATGGAGGTCGTGGAGTTTCCATTTTCTGCTGCTCGTGGAGTTTCGTCTTCCAGCACGCCGGCAGGGGAGCGTGGAATAGTGTGTGTTGATATTGAGGGGGGCTTGAATGGATGGAGTACGGGTGGAGATTTTTGTGGGAGGGTTTAATTTGGCGCGAAGAGCGGGTGCTCGGCGGTGGCGGGAAGTTTTGAAAATTTTCGGTCTTTGGGTGTTGAATGGAGTTTGGCGGTAAAGCCGGGGACTTTGGGTGGGGGCATTACTGTCATTTAACATCCTCCAAACAAATTAAATGAAAAAAGCATTTTTTATTTAAGAATCAAGAAAATAAAAAAATAAACAATCCCGTGTGATTTGCATAATTTTTAATCCAAATATCAAATTAGTTGATATTTGTGATATGTCATGGTTTCTATGTTTTCGTGTTAATTTTATCCTCATGAATTATTCTTCCCGAGGTGTTAATCAGCGTCTGCGTGGCGTGGCCTTCTCCGTTTCCCTTTTTATGGATCGCCACCGTATACAGCTGCTCCTTCTCCGGTGTTATCAGCTGATTTTGGCCGGATATATCCTGCACTCGATTCACCTTTCACTATTCAACGAATTCATGCCCGTCGGCGGCAGGTAAGCAAAATAAATCTCTATATTGTTGTGTACGAGTTCCTTTCAGCACAAAGTTTGTTCGTTTTTCTCCAGAATTATGCAAAAGTGAACTGCACGACGAAATTAAGCAAAAGGATAATGCGTATTGAATGTTACGATCTCGAGCTAGGCACTGTAATATTGCATAGACATTCCTCCATTATACAGAATTATTGCATACATTTCCTTCACATCAGTACTTTCAAACTTGTACAAACATAAAAAGTAATTTACAACCCCCTGACAAAAATCATGAAGTGAAAAAATTATTAAAATGGAAAATAAAAACAACTTCAAGCTGGAGTACAGCTGACTTATTTCGGAGATCATGGCTTTGGATGAGTGGATTTTCCTGTAATGGCTTTCTTTACCTTGGCAATTGAATGCTTCACTTTGGATCCAACACCTGATAGTATGTTATGTGATTTCTTGTGAGCAACTTTCACGTCCGCATCCCCTGCATCCACCATGACCGGAGCTTCAGAACACAGCTCTATCTGTCCTGGTTTGTTTAATTCCTCCCCATCGTCCTTTTCTCCATCAGGTTTCCTTTCTTCATGCTCAGTCTCATCGGCTTTTTCTGCCCCCAGGTCTTCATTGTGCTTGGCTGTCTCTTTCTCATGGGCAGGTTGGGTTTGGGAGGTTTCTTTTGGGTACTCCTGAGGAAGGTCCGATTGTAAAGGCTCATCAATATTTTTGTTTTTCAGAAATTTGTGTTCATCCTGAGAACATTCTGCAGCGTTTCCACGTGTAACTGCTGTGATATTGTTGTCGCCAACTGACTTCTCGGGATTTGTGTTCCTGGTATGATCTTCTTTGGAGACTATATGTTTATCATCAGAAGGTATAGGTGTTACCTTTAGCTCCGTTGTACCAGTGCCTTCGAATCCCATTGGGAGATCCTTTTCTGTTATTCCAGTGTTTGAACATTTGACATCTGGTGATATGGAAAGAGAGGCAACTTGCCCTTTTGTTTGAATTTTTTCATTCTGAGCCGTATCATCTACTGAACTCTGATTAACATCGGACACTGAGATACTTTGAGACTCATAATCTGTTATTATTTCCTCTCGAGAATTCACCTCTTCTGCTCTTGTGACAGACTCAGATGTCCTTTCCAGTTGTTGTTCGTCTCTTTCTTGCTGGAGTGTAACAGACATGGGGCCTTTCCGGTTTGCTTCAGCTTCTTGTCCATCACTAGAACCCTCAGCTTCTTGGTGGCCAGTTAATTCGGTGCCTGTGGGTTCTTCTTTTTCACATTTCTCTTGGGAGTACTTATTCATGGTCGTGGAGTTTTCATTATCTTCTGGAACAACCTGAGCAGCATCACCGCTTGAAACTTCTATAGTGTCCTTGGTATGAGATGAAAAACCAACCTTCTCTGTCTCAACATAAGTGTTCTTATCTTCATCTTCAGTCAGTATAGTCCAGGTTTCAGCTCTTGTTCCCTCTTCCTCGGGTTTATTAGCTGATTGCATTGGGTTTATCTGTAGAGTTTTTTTTTTTTTTTTTTTTNGGGGGAGGTGGTTGTATGTGCGAGATAGAGAGAGAGAGAGAGATAGATAGATATTCTAACCTCATCTTTTGCTGGTAATTTTCCCAACTCTTCCACAACCTTGTCAATTGCTTCTTCACGAACAGTTGGCACCTGCATGTTGAATGACATTTCAATGTTTTGAGACAAAGTGGTTCATAAGCCGAAGAAAATATTTGCACTTGCTCTCGAGATTTGTGTCGGTATTCTTATCATCAGAAGGCATAGACGTTACCTTCAGCTCTGTTACACCAGTGCCTTTGAATCCCATCGAGAGATCTTTCGCCGCTATTTCTGAATTTGAACATTCGACAGCTGATAAAGTGAGAGGAGAGGCCATTGACCTCTCGGTTTCCTGAGTTTCATCACTTTGAGCTGTATCCTGTACCGAACTCTGCCGAACATTGGACTCCGAGATATTTTCAAAGTCATATTCTGCTATGTTCTCTTGAGAATTCACCTCTTTTCTTTTCGTGATAGGCTCAGAGTTCATTTCCACTTGTTGTTCATCTATTTCTTGCTTGAGTGTTTCTGACACATGGCCTTTCTCGTTTGCTTTGGCTGCATGTCCTTCACCTGAAACCTTGGCTTCTAGGTGTCCAGTTAGTTCTGCTCCTGTTGGTTCTTCGATTGCACATTTCTCTTGGGAGTACTTATTTTTGGTTGCGTTGTTCTCGATTTCTTCTGGAACATCCTCAGCAGCATCACTCGGTAGAACTTCTGTCGCATCCTCAGTATGAGATGAAATCCCAACCTTCTCAGCCTCAACGCAAGTACTCTTATGTTCATCTTCAGTTGGTTTGGTCCAGGTTTCAGCCCTTGTTGACTCTTGCTCGCCTTTATTGGCAGAATACATTGGGTTTATCTGCAGAGTATATTACAAACCATTGTTTTTAATAAGTCTATCCATTAGAGTGTGGGTGCGTGTGTTTCACGTGCTTGAGAGCGATTTACCTCATCTTTTGCCTGGATTTCTTGTATTTCTTCTAGATCTTCCAAAACCTTGTCGTCTGCCTCTTCAGGAAATGTTGACACCTGCATGATGAATGACATTTCAGCATTTTGAAATGAAGTGGCTCACAAAGGAATGAAAGTATCTGTACTTGTTCTTGCTGACCTTTTCTGTGGTACTTGGGTTCTTGATGACTTCAGATAATTCTTCTGTCTCTGTATTTTCTTTTTGTTTTACCTGATCTTCGAGGTGTCTCTCTGTAATATCAGCCTTGCAAAAACCACGATGATCATCTTGAACATCTTCATCGTCGTCATTGATCTATGTTTTTCATTATTTGGTTAGTATATCATGATATTTGAAACGACAAAATTGACAAACTGTGTTGAAAAATTAACTGAATTTAAAATTGTATTCTTGGTACTGCACCTGGCTAGGAATATTGACTTCCACGGTTTCTATGGGTTCAGTTTTAACCTCTACAATAGCTGATTCAGAGACTATCTCTGCTGCTGCTTCAAGACTTTGAACTTGGTCAATAGTATCAAGCACCTGATTTTTCACTTCGTGCTCTGTTTTGCTTTCTTCAAGTGCAAATCCAAGTTCATTTGCATCTGGTTTTTCCTCAATGCCTGAGTGACCATGTTCATTGTTATGTCTTTCGTATGAAGGTAGTAAAGCTGAGGTTTGTGCAACGCTTGTGTCCTCAATTTCTTGATTTTCATTAGCTCCAGTAGCCGTCTGTACATATTTTGGAGATTCAGCATCTGAAGTTGACCTGTCAGCACCATCACCGTCACTTGTATCTCTGATATTCAGAGCTGCAGAAGTGAAGTCTGATATTATTTCTTTGCTTGCTTCCTTCTCTTTGTTCTTTTCAAATTCTGTCTCCTCAAAGTCATATGTTGGTGTTTTTCCTGTCAGCACGTCTTCTTTATTTGTTGCCATCTCTGTTTCAGCAAAGGGGTGATCTAGTTCTGATGATACTCTGAAAGATTTTGGAAGTAGGTCATTGGTCACTGAAACTGATGCACGCTCTGGCTCCTTGGTTTCTACTACAGTTTCAACTGAGAGTACTTTCTCCTCTGCTTTCTCTTGCTCTCTTTCACCAAGTTTTTCATCTTTTTGATTGGTTTGATCATTTGTGATTTCACTCTCCTGCATGTCTTTGATTTCTGTTGGTTTCTTATCTGTAGCAGGTAGGGATTCTTCCTCTAGCTTTTGTATTTCTTGAGGGATAACAGAATCTGTAACACTTGCCGAACATGGTTTTTCGTCCTGTTCTAATTTTTCCATGGCTGAATCCAGGACAAGAGCTGAAACATAAAGCTCCTCATCTTGTTTTTGAGCTTCTTCATTAACAGCCTCGAGCCACGTTTCTTCTATGGGATTTAGACTAGGCTTGGTTGCTGAATCTTTTTCTGACACGACATCGGATGATGGAACTTCCTCCAATGCAACAGAGTTGGAACTAACATTGGATGATGGAATTTCCTCTAATGCAACAGACTTGGAACTATCTGACATGTGTTTGATGTTGTCTGAAATTATTCTGTCTTCTCCATCGTTCAAGTTATTTGATTCTGAGACATCCTTTTTATTTCTTGACTCTGTGTCTTGTTTCAGTTCGGCTTTGTTTTCATTATCTTGAACTCGAGCATCTGTGACTGAGCTTACAGTTGGGTCACTTTTGACTAGACTGCTATTTTCTGGTGCTTTGGTGGGGCCATCCTCTACCACTGTCTTCTTCTGTGCATCAATCTTAGTAGAATCCTGCTCTGGTGGTTCAGATGTTGAGCTGGTAACTCTGGCCACAAGCTCATTGCTTTCATCTGATGCATTTAGGCCAAGTGATTCCTCTTGGTTGCAATTATGACCATCGGTAAAATCCACCACCGTGTCTGTATAAACATCCGAAATTTGTGCTCTTGGGATCTCAACAGCTACTGCTTTTGTGGCCATTTCCTGTGATTTAGTACTTAAACATAAGTAGCAATTGATGAATGCAAATTCAGGTATACCTAGCCGCTAGAAACATTCAAGAGGTGTTGCATCATGTCATTTCACAATTAGCTTCTAACTTGACATGCTCCATACAAGGTAAATTAGACATGGATTCTTTACCCCATATAACAAATAACCGTCCACCATTTAATAATCGCTTGCAACATGTTTCTCTTTCTTAATTTTCATTGTTTGAACTAGTCTGAGTCCTCAATATTGATGTTTCCCAATTAAAATGAAAGATGCTACAACTGAATGCAAATGCAATATTGTTATTAGCATGAAATATTACAAAGAGAACCTTGCTGATTTACTAAGAACTTGGAAGAAAACATCAACAATTAAGTGATATGTCATGTTAGTTTTATGTATTTTAAAAATATTATATTTGAACCAAATTGTGTTAGAATATTTTATTAACCTTAACACTACTCGGTAAATAAAGAACTGGTGTGTACACGTAGACTTTTCTTGCAGTAAAAAAAAAAATATATATATATATGCTAGAACAAACCAAATAAGATCTACAATTATGTGTAAACTAAATGTGTTACAATAACGACTAATGGTATGCTTACCTTGGAAGTATCTTCATTTAAGTCGGTTGCACCAGTTGTTATAACCTCTCGGCGATTATCCACAGTTTTTTCAACTAAAGCTTGATCTGCTTGAAAAATTGGTTCTATGTCTTTGCCTGAAGCAGATGCTTCAATCTCCTCCGTTACTTGCGAGGGCTCGTCAGTTGTTTCTTCTTTTATCAATGCATCATCTGTGATTTTCTCATTTTCAACAATGCCAGCTATGAAAGAGCCTTCATTAACAAGTATGGAATCATGATGAGCGGCATTCCCCATGAAACCTTCGGCCAAATGTGGCTCTTGTGAGCCATCTACTCTAATAGGTGAGTGGTCTTCATTGTTGCCACTTGGAATATTTGCTTCAATATCCTTCAAGGGTTTCAAGGGGAAAGATTATAAATTTGTTCAGTTCATTGTTGCACACATTTTTACTCTATTAATATTAGTACAAGTGCTAATTAAGTTAAAAATTTCAATAGGCAGCATGGTTTTCATCCAAACCTCAGTAATGTTTCCCGTCAAATCTTCTGCAAAAGTAGTTTTTTCTGATTCATCTGGTTTGGTTGCTGAGGATTCTTCTTTGTCAAAATCTAGAACATTGGTTGCAATATCCTACAGCAAGAATCGAAAACTTGTGATTTTTTTTTTTTCAATTAATGATTCTTCATGTTTTTATTTCTCCTTTGTTGTTAGTATAAGTGGTAATTGGCCAACAGTATTAGGACTCAAGAAATAGAACGATTTTCATCTGAATCTCAAAGACGCTCTGAGTAGATGTCTCTGATAAAAGCAATTTTATAAACCATCAACCTTGGTTGTCGAGTCATTTTCCTTGTCTCCACTTATGCTATTTAAAGCAATATCTTATGGTAATAACAATGAACTTAGTTTTCTTCTTATTTTCCTTTAATTTTCTCCTGTACATACCCTTTACTCTTTAATGTGAGTGCTAATTAAATAGTGTTCTACTGTTTGTATGATTTTCACCTGAACCTCCTGAATTTCCCCCCTCCCGTTGGTTTTATCATTGGATAATTTGCCACTTGAGATTTCATGTGGATCGACAGTCATGTCTTGTTGCTCAATAAAACTGGTTTCTGTGTCTTGAGTTGAAGTAGGTGCTTTAGTATTCTCTGAAAGTACATGAGCAGAATCCATGGGTTTCTCCATCTCTGGTTCTTCCTTCCACAAAGCACTTTCTGTGGTGTGTGCCTTCTGAGCTTCTGTAAATGGTGGATTTGCACATTCATTAACCGATTGTTCAATGCGTTCAATTTGGGAGCAATCAGTTTGTATTAGCGACTTCCCTTGAGCTTCTTCATATGGGGTAGTTGTGGCGGTATTCTGCAGTAAGAATAAACCACCCATTAAATCCATTTAATTAGTACAATAAGATATGACTTCATTGGAGGACATGTGCTTTTCTAGTATGATTCTGACCTTATCTTCAAGATTTCCTTCCTTCAGATCAGTAGCATCTATTGTTTTCTCCATTTTGTGATGACTTGTTATTTCTTGAGAATCTGTGGTTAGGCTTTGCGCCTCTTGAGATCTTATTTCACTTTCTTGAGTTGTTTCAGCAACCAAAATACCTTCTGAACATCTCTCATTATCTGTTAAGTTGACTTTTGTTGAGTTGTCATCCTCAAATTTTGCTTCAGCAAGAATTCGTGGCTCAACATCATTGTTGTTCCCAGTTGAAGCATTTCTCTGAGATGGTTCGTGCAGTTCATCTACTTCCACTGGTGAGTTATCTTCATTTTCTCCACCCGAAACGTTTTTTACAATATCCTGTGACAAGAAAGACAAAGTTAATCCTGTTCATTTTGTGGAATAAATATCGAGTTACTTTTTTTCCCTCACAAACTAGACATATTACTAAATATGTGGAAAGTAAGCTTCAGTCAGACTTTAAGTTATATTATGATTTTAAATTTGTACCTCAACAACTTTCTCCTGCTCGTAGGATCCACCAATGGTTTTTTCTTCTGATTTGTCACAGGAGATTTCTTGTGGATCTGCAGGTGGGACTTGGTCCTCTTTAACTGAAGCAGATGCTTTATCATCAGTTTCTACTTGCAATGAAACAATAGGTATTACTTCCTTAACTGAAACACCTCCATTCTTCTCATGCATGTCTGTTGGCACATCGTCATCGTCTTTCACAGTTGGAACTTCTTTCTGCGTGCCATCATCTTTGAGCAGTGATTCATTTTCATTGCCTCCATCTAGATTATTTTGTACAATATCCTGTAGAGGGAACAGAAATGTAAACCAATTCAATTGAAACAAATAACATTTTATGTATTTCTGCTGTTCAAGTTCAACCTAGTTGATTTATTGTTACTTATGTTCTAAACTAAGTATTCATCCCGTGCGATGCACGTGGCATATTTTAAATAATATTATTTATATTTTATTATTATTTTTATTTACTTTTAG
>BKCP01008071.1:77277-117470 GCA_008636005.1 Striga asiatica | reverse complement strand
GGCGGCGAGCGGCGAGCGGCGGCTTTGTTCGAGGAGGAGGAGGGTTTTCGGCGGAGAGAGAGAGGAATGGGGGGGGAGGGGATCGGTCACAATAATTTTAATCGAGCCAAACACGGATTCTCAGAATCCGTGTTTACTAGTCAACGCCAAAAACGGATTCTGAGAATCCGTGTTATTCGTTGACTAGTCAAACACGGATTCTGAGAATCCGTTTTAACAAAGAAAAAAAAAATCGATTATTTTGGACAAATTCGAGCTCGATTAATAGGAAACTAATTTAACTTTAATTTCACTAATTCGATTATTTTTGAACTCGATTAGTACAATTAAAGTCAAATCGATTATTTTTGACTTTAATTGTACTGATTTGACTTTAATTATACTAATTTGACTTTAATTGTACTAATTCGAGTTCGATTTGACTTTAATTGTACTAATCGAGTTCGATTTCACTAATTCGAGCTCGATTTTACTTTAATTGTACTGATTTGACTTTAATTATACTAATTTGACTTTAATTGTACTAATTCGAGTTCGATTTGACTTTAATTGTACTAATCGAGTTCGATTTTACTAATTCGAGCTCGATTTGACTTTAATTGTACTAATCGAGTTCGATTTCTGTAATTCCAGTTCGATTTGACTTTAATTGTACTAATTCGAGCTCGATTTGACTTTAATTGTACTGATTTGACTTTAATTATACTAATTTGACTTTAATTGTACTAATTCGAGCTCGATTTGACTTTAATTGTACTAATCGAGTTCGATTTCTTTAATTCCAGTTCGATTTGACTTTAATTATACTAATTTGACTTTAATTGTACTAATCGAGTTCGATTTGACTTTAATTGTACTAATTCGAGTTCGATTTCACTAATTCGAGCTCGATTTGACTTTAATTGTACTGATTTGACTTTAATTATATTAATTATTCAAAATCATCCAAATACAAAATCGTCGATCAGGAATTAGCAAATTACAAAATCATCCAAATACAAAATATTCATCTAAACAAATTTAGTTCCCCCAATCATCGCGGAGTCTAGTTCGATCGATGGGAGGATGCGAATACGGGCAATGGTCTGCGAAATGTAAGGGATCACCACATCTAGTGTAGTTTGGGCGCGACCGGGTCCAGGCTTCGAGATGATCCTCTCCCAATGCGGAATCAAATTCCATCCCACCTGCGGCCACGTGTCAGGATTTCCAACTGGAGTAAAATTCCAATTAGAAAATTGATTAACCCAGTTCTCCGTCCAAAAGTAGGGATTATACAACGACACAGGTTGATCACCCCGCTGACGACACACTCGAATTGCATGAGAGCATGGTTTTCGATGTGTCTGCCACTTCCTACATGCACAACGCTGCTGCTCATAAAAGACCCTAAACCTATTTTCAACAATGATTTATATATATAAATTAGAAAATTAATAAACTCATTTGAATGGAAAAAAAATACAATTACAAAATACATACTTGTTTTGCCCTCTTCTATTGGCGCGTAGACCGGTTGTCACCATGTATTGGGATCCGTCGGCGTCCACACAATGCACCTCGTGAGTCACCGCCGTCTTTTCCAACTCCCAATAGGCGGCATAGAGGTCGGTAGGAATGGGAGTCCTGCATGCTCTGGACTTCTTTTGTTCTTGTTCAAACAAATCCAGAGTCTTGTTCAATGTGGCCTGCACCAACGCTCTGCAGGGCAAGAACCTAACACCTTTGAGGACATTGTTGTAACTCTCTGACATATTCGTTGTCAGAGTTCCCCATCGACGTCCTCCATCTTTGTACAGAGTCCACTTTTCAAGAGGAATTTTGAAAAGGTAATCATATGCGTCCGGGTTACATTGATGGAGTTCCTGTCGACTCTGCTCAAATTTGCGGCGAGAACACAGTGAACCCAACCTCCAACACAAACCCCGGACTTGTTTATTCCGGTACCTTGAAAACACGTTGCTCCGGAGGTGTCGAAGGCATATCCGATGAAATGCATGGGGTTTGTGCCAAGTCTCCAGTAATTCAACAGCACTCAATATGCCGTTGTCCCTGTCGGAAAGAAGACATATCGATCTGCCGGGGACGACATGATGGCGCAGATGTGTTAGGAAAAAGGACCAGCTAGCCGTGCTTTCTTCGTCCACAATTGCATACGCGACTGGCAATAGACGCTTATTCGCGGTCTGTGCTATGGCAACAAGCAGCTTCCCCTTGTACGAACCTGCCCAGTTGGACATATGTTTTTTTTTATGAGACACTATTGTAAATTAAAAATAAAATATTAATTTGCAATTAACAAGTAGTTTCTCCTTGTACGAACCTCGCAGGTGCGTGCCGTCGATGCTAATAATCGGCGGGCAACGAACGAAAGTTTGAATGGCGGGGCCGAATGCCCAGAAGACAAATCTGAATTCTCTGTCTCGAGATTGCTTCGCCATTTCTCCACCCTGCCATTCCCACTCAACGACTGTACCGGGATTCGCTCTTTGAAGGGCGGCGAAAAACCTGCAAATTATAAAAGGTAACCATAAATAAATAAAAAAATAAATATAGTTAAAACAACACGTAAATACGTTTATAATTTATTTTTGCTTACTGAGGGAGTTGTGCGAAGTTCGTTTCCCACGTGCCATACAGATGATCAATGGCTTTTTTTCTCCCGTGCCACGCCTTTTTGTAGCTGACATCGACGCCCCATGCACTTTTTACGTCGGCCTGGACCATTTCCACACTGTAGGTCACCTGCTTCTGAATCTTAGCCAACAAAAGATTTGAAATCATGGTGGCNTACTAATATAATTTATACTAATTGTACTAATATAATTTAAATTAAAAAATTCAAAAAAAAAATAAATTGGCGGATTTATACTACTATAATCTTTTTCGTACTAGTATCTTTCTATTTTTTACTAATATAATTTATGCTAATTATACTAATATAATTTAAATTAAAAATTCAAAAAAAATAAATTAAATTGGCGGCCGGTTCCGGCCTGCGACACCGACAATGGCGACTGGGCTAAGTCCGGCCGGCCGGAATTTCTGGTCGTGTAAGGGTGGCCAACATTGGCCTGGCTGTAAAAATTAGGCCGGCGGCTGCGATCGCCAGCCAGCAGGCGTCAGTCCAGCCGATTTCACCTGCCGGCCTTCTCGAAATGCACCTTGTTGGACGAGAGAGAGAGTGTAGAGAGAAGTGAGAGGTTTTTTTAAAAAACTGAAAAGGGTAAAATGATCTTAATGGGGTGATAAGTAGTAATAGGGGGATAAATAGTAACGCCCTTGAAAAAATAACATTTAATAGTAAAAATATGTAAATTAAACTCCCCTCCATAGTTTTTCAACCCGGACCGGCTCGGCGGGTCGTCTTGGGACCCGGATCCAGAACCGGTCCGGGTGGGCAAATCAGACCGGATAACAAAAAATCCGGTCAAACCCGGCCTTGACCCGGTCGACCCGCGGCATTGACCCGGCTGGGTCAACTCAGTTGACCCGGCCCCTATATAATTTTCTTTATTTTTTAAAATATTTTTTGTTTTTAACAAATAAAACTATGTATATATATTTATATGGTGAATATTTATCATAAAATACATATTATTAACTCGTCAAAAAAAAAAATTTAATGTACAAATCTTATATACAAAACATTTAATTTTGTTACTTTTATGTATATTTATATGACAAAATACTCTATATATAATCAGGGGCGGACGTAGACTTGTAAAGTAAAGGGGGCACAATGTAACTTTTACGAAATGCCAAAAATAACATAATATTATTTTAAAATTATTCTCTATATATTTTTATATTTTGCATCAATTAATAATTACATTATTTTCAATATTATCAAATTAATCTTTCTCCACCGTCAAAATTATCATTATTTTTATCTTATATCTTTTACTGTCTATATGTGGGCTTCTGTTTATAATGTTTCTTCACAATGAATACGTAAAAGTCATATTAATTAGTAATCAATATGTACAATAATTTGATTGCTTGTTTAAAATTTTATGACTAAAAATTGAAAACACCTAAATAAAGTATGCATCAAATTGAAAACAAAGCGTTTAGATATCTTAATTAGGAACATGACTTTTTATCAAAATTATAAAAGCTCTAAAGTGGTATCACATCAATTCTTAAAATCCCTTAATACAAATATAAGTTTACAAGGACTAAAATATGAATTATAAAGTTGATAGGTGCAAAAACGGATAAATAGAAATCATAGTTGGGTTAATATTTAATTTTTTTCAAGACATGATTGTGAAAGGATTATTTTTTAGATTTTTTTTTTTACATGGAATAGTTATGTTTTAAAAATAAAACTCTATTATAATGTTTGGAATTTAGAGAAAAATAAATAGACTACTACAATCAACATTTCTAATAAATAACATAGGCACAAATTTGTATAAAAGAAATATTAATTTATTTTTCTTCTAATTTCTATATAATAGAAGTATTTTTTTTTTCTACAGGGCCCCGTGCCCCACGGGCCCCTATTTGCGTCCGCCAATGTATATAATTTAAAATTTTTTAAAATTAATTATTCGGTTCAGTAATTGACTCAGTGATCGACGGTTTTAACCGCTATCCCGATGACCAAAAGACCTGCCCGAGTCGATTCTCGGGCCGGGTTTAGAAACTGTGCTCCCCTCACAATTGTATTGTTGGAGAGTGCGCTAGAATTGTTTTATCTGGAACGTCATCCAAGATTTATGATATACATGCACAATGTATTTAATTATTATTGAGTACATGAAGGGTACCTGTATTTATGGTTCAAAGTCACGATCACGTGAAATTTAAACAGTTTTTCGTGTTCAATTTGGAATGGCTTTTGAGCTTCACGGTTTACATCAATTTTATTATAAATAAACGTATAAATAGCACATTTGATATAATATCAAACTAAACAATAATTTCACACATATATATTTTATTTTTCTTTTCAAACAACAGCGTCATGCTTAAGATAGGCCCTATGGGACGTAAAACTGGAAATACATGGGATGAAAAGGGGCGCAATAACATTGTTTATATATTTATACATCATTCTGAAGAAATTGATTCAATTCAATTCCTATATGCAGAAAATGGAGAACTGGTGCTGTCCAAATCGTATGGTAACAAATGCGGAAAAAAGTTTGATTTTGTAAGAGTCATTGGCCCCCTTAACTTTAACTTGAAAAATGTTCTGGCTGTACAAGTATTTTCCTTTTAGCATTTTACTCACTAACAAATCAGGATTTATGATAATCCTCCAAATTTATTTTGCCAATAAGGAGTTATCGAACATATGAAAACCCTTAAATCCCAACCCTCCCTAGTCGTTCGGATAAGCCAACTTCCTCCAGCTCATCCAATCCCCCATTCAGAATGTTGCAAATGTGAAGCTTAATTTGAGGCCAAGTATTTTTACTAAACCAAATGATAGATTTTTCAAAATTCACTAACTTACCAGAAGCAGCACAAAAAGACTGAATAATAAACTGAAGCTTCTCTGAATTAGCTTTATTTAAGAGTTGGGAAAAGGCTTAAGAAATAAGGGTGAAGATATAAGGTGAAAGTGAGTCACCTTGTCTTTGTCTTAAACCCACCTAGAAGGACTAATATAGCCTATTGCTTCCCATTCAAAGAGAAAGAAAAGGAAATTGAGCTAATACAAGCCCAAATCAAGACACAAAAATTCGCCCAAAACACTTAGGTGGGTTTGGTTGCTAAAGGGTGATTGTGCATGATATAATATTCTTGATAACATCAAAGGCCATCCATCAAATCAGTTATTCCATTTACTTGTTTGGTTAATGTTTGATAATTATACTTTTTAGGTTTGAAACGACTTTTCTACCCTTCATTCAAAATTCAATTTTCAAAATTTGCCCTCAACACAATAACATAATTATTGTTTCATTGCATTCATCTACCGTCATCATCTTCATAGCACCCTGTCGCCGACCTTTCCGCCGTCGACCTCCGCCGCCGCTAGCATTCACTGTGAAAATCCACCCAACCCAACCCCAATTCCCTCAACCTCAGCCCCAATCCCTCGCCCCTCCCTACACCAATTATTTTCTGCACAGCACTCAACTTCAACTATAATCCACTGACCCTTTCAATTTTTCAATGCACAAATTGAAAATTTGGGGAAATAAAAAATATTGCTCTGTTGCTTCACGAAATTAAAAAAAAATAGGCTATGTTGCTTTCTTTACGAAAGATGTTGCTCCTTGTTTTATAAATAAAAAAAAAAGAAGATGAAGAAGAAGAAGCAAAGGGGGGCTGGGTTATCTTGGTGCCGACACATTCACGTTTGCGAAAAAAGAGGAGAGGAAATGAATGTTATTTTGTAAATTTAAATAAAAAATGGAGATGAAATGATGGATTACACATCCCAACTTCTAAGTGGGATATGGAATCAAGAAGTTGCTTTATTAAATGTCGGGCCATTACCTTTTTCATGGGTTTTTCATGTTTGAACCAAACATAATAATAAGAAGGAAATAGTATGAAATGAGGTGATATCACCCCCTATCAAGCCTACCAAACACACCCTGTCGTAAACTTTAGTCATATCTAACTTTAAAGTCAAAAAGTGATTATTGCTTTTTCTGATGCCATTCAAATAGTGAAAGCACTTATTATCTATAATCACATTATCCAAAATTTGTCTTCATTGAATAAAGGCATTTTTGCTAATACCAAAAGGACGCATACTTTTTAACATAGTAGTTAAAATTTTTGCCACAATTTTATAGATTACATTACACATACTAATAGGCCTATAATGGCCTATACAAAAAGGATTATTAATCTTGGGGATCAGAGAAATTAAGTTATGATTGGTGGCTTTAGGCATGACGGGGATATCAAGATGTAACTCATTGTTAAAATTTAAGTTACAAAAATTAATTAAGTTATAACTTAATATTGCTATATATTTCTCAAACATTAATTTCACCCGTTTTTGCATTTAATACTAGCTAATTACTTATTTCAAAATTTGTTATCATATTAAAATTTATTTTATTTTCAAAACATGTAATTAGTTTCGTTTAGCTAATTACTTTATTTTAGAATTTGCTTTCGTTTTTTCCTTTTAAATATTACCACTACTCATTTTAGTATATGCTTAAAAACATTTATTATATACCAGTCACATTGTATATAACTAGTACGTAACCCGTGCGATGCACAAACTATATTCATTTTGAGAAATATAGTGTAGTACCGGTGCGCAGTACGGTGGAGTTATTTCCTCAAACCTTTTTGTCTAAACTTTATTTAATATTTTTATTTATAAATTAATAATTTGATTGTAATAGGAAAAAAAAGAGAGAAAAATACAAAGTATAAAAAAAAATTATATATTATTAAACACTTCTCTGTACACAACATTATTGGTTTGATTTGCTTTCAAACTTTCTCCACAAATTTAAATTTTAAGACCATTTCTATTAGTAACATGGGAGGCAGCGACATATAACTAGCCATGACAAAAAACTGATTTCTTCAAGAATAAGCCAACATGAGATAAGGATTGACCTTGACTCTTGTTTATAGTCATTGCATACGAAACCATAATGGGGAACTGCTTTCTTTGGAATTTGAATGGTACTCTAACATCCGAAGGAGTTATGGTCATTCGAGGTATCAAAACTTTATCACCTGCATGATCGCCAGTAAGAATTTTACACTCGAGAACATGATTGGAGAGTTTAGTCACAACCAATCGTGTACCATTGCAGAGTCCCATTGAGTGATTCATGTTCCGCAACAACATAACTGGAATTCTGACCTTTAAATTCAACTCATGATTCGGTGTTCCAGAACACTTAATAGTATTCAAGAATATTTTGATTTTATTTTAGGGTAATACGAAAATTGTGATGCCCATTTTACTGTTTCCAATAGATATATGTATTGATATTCATAAACTAAAAATATTTATTGAATAATATTTATAAATTAAAAATATGGAATCAATATGTAATATAATTTACATATATTAATTTATTGAAAATGTTATATGAAATTTAAATTGTGAAAAATTACATAAAAAATGTCTATTTAAAATCAACACACAACCGTACGGTGCACGTAACTGATAATAAATTATATTATTATTATTTCAAAATAACTGTCATTTTAAAACTTTTATTCAGAAATTTGATTTGCTACAATGTAATTCCATAAAATAAATATTTTGGTAAAAATTTATCATATATTTAAAAATCTATGTACATATATATTAAGTATAATTATAAAACTTATATTGTTTTATTATTTACAATAAGTTTATTTTTGTATAAACTATCCACATAAGAAAATTAAGTAGTTGAGTAATTTATTAAACTTAAATAATTGACTATTCCATTTACATCCAAGTTAATATTGACCTGTAAGTTATAAATAATTAGTTATTTGACTTTTGAATTTGGACCCAAATTTGGACTACACAATAAATTTCTTTATACCTTTCATATACACATATACATATTATCTCACAAGTTTCTAGAATTGTTGTCGGTTATCTTATCTTTCAAATTTATCAACTAATTTTCTATAATTAAATTATAAATTTTAAATTTCATTAATCAATATTTATTCGAAGATCTTTCTGATTTTCAGAAGGAATAAATACCAATTTGTCGAATTACCACAAATATCTTATGGCAAGTTATTATGAGATTATGATAAAATTTGATTTTCATACTCATAACAAATAAAGTTCACACCACCTTTTTTCTTATTTTCAAAATTTCTAAATACACTTATATCCATACTAAATAAATTTAATACCATTTAAATTAAGACATTTCATAAAAAATAAAATCACCCACTTTATACCATAAATTTGAATATCTATTAATAACAACACATTTCTTACCAAAACTAAAAAATGACCAACAAATACCTGAAATGAAATCGGCCACTTTATATCAAACCGAATTTATTAATTTTTCCAACTTTATACTATAAATGATTAATTAATTTCTAGAAGAGGGATTTTTTGAATTTTTTTTTTCTAAATTACCAAATTTAGTAATGTTAAAATTTTTAGGCGGGATGTTATCTTATAATTTAAGTAAATACAAACTTTTATATCTATAGATAGATGGATAGTTTGGCTTGATTCATAAACATATTTAAATAATATAGTAAATTAGTAATTTATATATATGTGAAGTGTGAATATTAAATCAATATTATATCATATATAAAAGAATTAATAACAACCAAAAAAATTATCAAGCTTTAAAATATAGTCATACCAGCTAAATCAATCTAACTCGAAATTTTCAAGTTTTTGTAGCAATGAACATTGTTTTTTTTAACACAATAACAATTTTGGTTGAATCAAATCGGTTTGTTAGGCATAAAATTTACATTGCACCAATGTATAAGCCTCTAGCATAAATTGTATATTTTTTATTTCAGCGTCATTATTAATTATCACTTTCACTTTTTTAATATAACGATTTTGAAAATGAAAAGCAAAAATCTTGGGGATAGAAATTTGGGATCAAAATTAATGAGAATATCTGTTTTCAATTTTATATATGGATGTTGCGGCTAAGTGATATTAATTAGAATGGATATTGAATGTTGTGGTTGTGACATTTATTAACGGATGATCTTTATTTATATTGAAATTAATAGGTAAATATGTTTCCCTAATAAATTAAAATTACCCTAAAATTAAATCAAAATATTTTTGAAATTCGAAATTAAAGCTCTATTGGCCGGGATTTTTCGAATTTTGTCAAAAGAAATTGCCAAGTTTAATAATTTTAAAAAATTTAGGCATGATTTTAGCCTATATTTCAAGTAAATAAAAGTATTTATATCTATATATATAGATATATAGATATTTTTATATATTTTTGGTTCAGGAAATAATTTTTGAGATATATTAAACAGTAGTTGTGATAATAGGTTAGGTGATAATGTCAAAACAAATATTTGATGTGATTTATTTTTATAAATGTTATGAAATTTTACTTTAAAAATATTTATAATCTAATTAAAGGTTGCAAAAATATTTATGTGGATAAGTGTTCAAATGCCATTAAGAATCGTGTACTTTGAAAATTCTAATAAATGGTTTTCGAATATGTGGATAAATATTCAAATGCCATTAAGAATTGTGTACTTTGAAAATCTATACTTATATAAAAAGGGATTCTATTTACTACAAATAGTATCCAGAAAAGTCAACTGCAATTAATGCTATTACTATTTCCAGCATGTATTTTATTTAATTATTTTATATTGAAATTAATGCTATGCGATTCAATTAATGCTATTACTATTTCCATACAACCGGTTTTTCCTGCAAAAAAATCCCACAAAATCGGCTTTAATTTTTTATATATTTGAAATTTCCTTCTTATCATCTATTTGTTTTATCCCATAAAATCCGTTTAGTCAACAAATTCCCATAAAATCGTTTTAAACTTTTTGTAGATTGAAATCGAAATGTTCTTCTTATCTTTTTAGCAAAAATATTATTATTAATGTATTGAAATTCTGTAATCCGATTTCAGATTGTATCATTTGGAATATATTATAGTTATATTATCAAATCATAAAAAGATACTAAATCCATATTGTAAAAAAAACAATTCATATAATTTTATAACAATTATACTACACTATTTAACAGTATTCCTTTTTATTATATAAAAAAAATAATAATTAAATATTATATAGTGAACAACAATAAGTAAAATTGTTACTTTCTCTTATATCAAGGGATAAATTTATATGCTAAAATTAAATTTTTATTAGTATAAATATTTTAGTGAGATAATATATTAATTATTTTACAAGCTAGCCCTAACATGCTCATATTTAATGTTCTGGCTAAAAAAACAACGTTGGTTAAAAGATGTGGAAAAAAACTTATAATAACCCTATTATTTTGTAGACTTAACGTTGATCAAAAGAGGTAGAAAATAGATAATAACCCTATTATTTTTTAGACTTAAATGGACAAGGGTATGAAAATAACTCATTTAATATCTCTCTGTCCCCGTGCGGTGCACGGGGTACGTACTAGTTCTAATAAATGGTTTTCAAATTTGTGGATAAATGTTAAAATGCCATTAATATGTTCTACATATTAGTGAAACAAAATCTTGATCAAATCTATATAATTGCTATCCGATGTGCACAATGAATTGTGTGATTTTGTTTTAATTTTTCTAAAAATTCAAATAGGTCATTTAGAATTTATCCTATCTCATAAAAAAAATCATATATATGTGATTTATGAAAATTTTATCTGACAAAAATAATTTAAACCATCCATATAAATTTGGATATTTTTCAAACTCGAAGAAGGTAATTTAAACCGTCCATGTAGATTTGTATAAAACCGTCCATGTAGATTTGTATTCTTTCCAAATTCTTAAGAATGTGTTGTAATTACATAAATATAGACACCCAATTGATGGTGTGATATTTTAAACAAAAAATTGAAAAGTTTCTTCGATTGTATAAAAAGGTGTGTTGTAGTTTGATAAATTCCTACAACCAATTGTTGCGTGGTGGAGATTTTCCAAAAGTAATGTTGTTCATGTACAAAAAATAATGAAAAAAAAAATCTTAATATTTTGAATAATTACCGTAATTAATTATCTATGCTATCAATAGCAATAAATTAGTTACTAAACACATTAAATAATTAATATGCACATCTCATAAATAAATATTATTCATATTATATATTTATCATAAATAATAATCTATGCTATCAATAACAATAATTAATTATCATATACAGTAAACAATTAGTATGTAAATCTCATAAACAAATATTAGTCATATTAAATGAATAATGACAATAAAAATAAAAATAAATAAATAAATAAATAAGGAAACAAAATATTGGAAGTTGGAGATGTCTTTCCTATTATCCAGAACTCCCACGCGTACACAAATTCTTATCGCTCAAACAGAAAAACCGTTCATGCACGTCTCTGCCAAAGAATAGCTCAGTCTGCAACAAATTTGCTGACTTTCACGGTCGGAAAAGTTTCTGGGCAGAAACACGCACGTCTCCTTTTCCGGACCAGAGTCACGCTTTTTTCTCCGGAAAGAGTCATCTTCTCCGTGCAGCAGCAGTCGCGCCTCTGACCTGGCACCCTCCCGCAAGCCTCCTTCAGCCATGTCCGGCCAAAATCCGTCAACAGCGTGAATCGTTTATGTTCGGCGCCACTCTCACTCAGCCCTTTGCGCAAGAGGCAACCAGTCATGGTGAGTTCATCCATCTCCAGCAGCCCGCACAGAATTTCGGCCAGCAACTCGCCTCCGGCGTCTATCCGTTCAAGCCGTCTTGGCCAGCACGTTCGTTCCAGCCCACTCAGTCCGGTGTAATATTCACGCACAATCAACGTCGGGAGTCCACTTCAACTTGGTCGCGTCACACCGAAAAATCTCGCCCAATTGTTCTGCCCAAAAATTTTGCCACAAATGCGTCGGTCATCTTCTCCGGCCTTCCTGCAACTTCCGGTCGTCTTCTCCGGCCAACACGTCATCTTCTTCGTCTCTTCCGGTCAGCAGCAACAACATCTACCCTCAGAACACCCATGTCCATCCGGCACTTGGTAGCTCAGCCACGAACAAACGTGCACAGCTTTCTAGCCGAAGCTTGGTCGGGCTCAGTCGAGCATTTCACCTCCATCTCCAGCCGTCCCTAACATGGCCATCACTAATGAAATTCTTCAACCTGTGTGTGCAGCACGTTCGGTCCGCCCGGACCATCACCCGGATCGACATGGCCATGTCCAGCACGTTCGGTCCGACACCCGTTTGACATGTCCCTGATGTACATAGTCGGAGATGGTGGCTTCGCTGGACTGAGAGCTCGTGGCAATCGCCGGCGGCGATCTCGGCATATAGATAGGATTCTATTAATTTTTGGGTCAATTTTTTTTAGTAAGATAACTACAAATATTTGGCAAAAAAATCTCACCATATCTTGCTAAAATCAATGAAAATAATCTTCAAAAAAATTCGAAATGCACAGTGGGCGTGCTTGTTCAATTTTTTGCCAAAAATCTTGCTGTAAACTTTAGGCGGGAATTGATTTTTTTTTTTTTTGCTGATTTTTTCAAACAACTATCATTCTCTCTTTATATATTAATAGATTTTGAATATTGTAATTTTTTTAGTTCAAATTAGCTGAGTATAGAGACGGATACAACATTGGCATGGGTTGGGCTGAAGCCCAGACAATTAAATTTGGCCCACAAGTTGCCAATTTGATAACTTGGAAATAAAAGAGGATTTACGTCACCAGCAAAGGGGGATTTTAAAAGGAGCCACACCAAAGAGATATGGAAAATTTTCAGTTATCCTACATGATTATTAAAACATTGCAAAATTACCATTCATACATAATTAATTGTGTATATACTTAATAGACAATAATTAATTACATTAGTGCCTAAAAAATAGGTTACATATCTCCATTCCTATTTGATAGGAACAAATCATGCAGCAAAGCCGTTCCTCTCCCGAAAAAATTTCTCAAAAAGTTCCCAAAATTCTGTGACCTTCCTCGGCAAGAAATAAAGCGGCCAGTTTTCCGGCAATCTCGATCGAAAAAGAGAACCCGCCACCATCTCTCTTTTTCTCTCGTTGTTCAACTCACCACCAATCATCATCATCCCTTCCTCTGATCTTTCCCGTCGTCGCCGATCTCCAAGCCGCGACCACCCAGACGCGCCGCGACACCATCACCATCATCTCGTCATCTCCTTCTCCGCCATCCTCTGAACGCGCAGACCAATTGCCGGCGAGCCCCTCCGCCGCACAGTACCCCCGACCGTCGCCTGCTCGCAAGTCCTCCGCCGTGAACTCATCTCTGTTAGCGAGCAGCAAGCCGCGAGTCTCTGCAAATCTGACGCTGCGAGCCTCCCTCCGGCGAGTATCCTCCGCGTGGACCTGCAAATTTCGATCAGAACCAGTCGCGAGCCCTCTGCGACGAGACCCCAGCAACGCCACGACCCGCTCTCCTCCCACGCCGTGAGTCGCTGCCCAGCGCCGCCTCTATCTTGCAAAGAATTCCGGCGACCCTTGTTCACGCGTGAATTGCGGCTTCCGGCGAACCTTGTCACGTACCAGACGCTGCGACCAGCCTCTTCCTCCGGAGATTAGGACCGCCGCGAGCAGAACCCGCGAGCCATCGTCCTCAGCCTCTGCGGCCCGCTTTCCCTCCGCCGTGACAGTCATTTCCGGCGAAGTGTATATCTTAAGTATATTTAATGTATATATGGGTTCTAAAATCGATTTTGAGAAACGATTGAAACTCGAGTGTTATTTAACGTATATTTTATGAATATATGTGTCCCGGTTGGCTTGAATTACTAGAATCTCTGGTTTATGATTTATCTGTGTTCTTTGTATTGGAAGTGTAACAATTTTTATTTTTTTATATTAATTTGATAACTGTCAAAAAAGAAGTCTGAAAATACTTTCATTATTAAAAACATAAATATTATTGAACTAAACATTTGCTGTCCAATATACCTGAATTATACTAAAAAATATGCCCTGCAATTAAAAAACAAATGATATGACAAATAGTTGCAGAATTAACTTAAATATCATGCAAATAAACTTTGCATATACTAGAAAGCTGTACTACAAAATATACTGAGCATTGCAATATGCCTTGAATATACCGAAAATATACTACACGTGTAATGAGCAACCACAAAACACAATTTTAGACAAAACTCTACTTGACTGCAAACACAATGACAGTATGATATATGTACCAGTAAATAAACTTAAATATTACTAACATACAGTCCACACAAACATATCATTGTTAGAATACATAAAAAATACTCAACGCATAATAAACTTATCCCACATATACTTGAATTATACTAACTATATACTAAAAGATGAACAACCACAAAACACAATTTTAGACATACTCTACTTAACTGCAAGCACAATGGTAGAATGATATGTACCAGTAAATAAACTTAAAATGAGCATTATATGTTGAGTTTATAGTTAGTATATATTCGGTATATGTTGCAAATAATATCCTATTCAAAGGAAAATCTCTTAATATACCAAACATAAATAATAATCAACAAAACAACAATAAATTGATCAAAAACACTGATTGTATACTAAATATAACCATAAAGTAGTCAATTCATTGAAAAACATACACGTGGTTGTATATGTGAAAACATATATTGAAAATATAATGCATATATATACAAAATATATACTACAGATACATATATGCCCAATCGAAAAGGGAAACAGCTCCAGATGTATCTGCTTTCTACAGAGAACCCTAAAATTGTAGGGCTTGCGGTGGAGGAGAAGTTGAAAAGGCTGGTGAGCGTGTTGTCGATGAAGGTAAGGTATGCCGATGCAGAATTCGGCTTGAGAGAGGACGATCAGTGCATCGACGACGAACCTGACGATGGGCCCACACACGGCCAACCCTAGATCTCCGAAAGATGAGATCTTTGGGAAGGCGCAGGCGGCGGAGTCCTCGAGCTTGCGACGGGTGTGGATGAGGAGCATCATGCAGTGGTAGGTGAGGGCGGCGACGAGGCTGGTCAGACATCCGGTGCGCATGAAAGTGTACGGGAGGCCAAGTACGTCGGGCTGACGATGGAGATGAAGACGTTGGTGAAGGTCTTGGGCTGGGACGAGAGGCGTGGAGCTTTCCGGCGCCGGACAGCAGATGGGTGTCCTCCCGCGGCAGGGAATTGGCAGACGAGCCGGATTTGAACACCATATTTTTGGATCTAGGGAAAATTGATTACGGCTTCTGTTAATTAGAGTATTAACTTGGCGATTTTGTTGCAAAAATTGAGGAGAAAAAACCTTAATTAAAACATTCCATATTTCACATGTTGACTTCGAAAATTAAACATTAGGTATATGTGCAATTATTTTGTGTTGAAGTTGCATTTTCATAAAAAAAAAACTAACTGGTGTTAAATATGCAATATAATTATTATATGAAGGTATAGGGTGTAAATTCATCAAGAAAGAGATTTTTATATACACACATACGGGAGAAGAAGCCCAAGGCCGCCATGCAAAGTCAAAAAAAGAAAAGGAGAACACGCAGAACATAGAGAACAGAAGGGACGCACAGACAAGAAGAGCCCGACGAATTGCAGAGGGAGGCCACACCCACACGCGAAAGGAGATAATTTTATTCCTTTTCTTTTATTATTTATTATGTTAGGCTAGTATTTTTATTTCTAGTTTCGGGAAAGTTTAACCTTACGACTTAACTATGTTTTGATTAATTTACGTGGTTGATTATTTAGTTGTCTTTTTTGAATTGTTTGTGTTATTTTGAATAATTAACCATGATGTGTTGAGTCTTATACTTAGATTAGACTTTTCATGTCTATAGTTGAATTATACCTTCAATCCGTAATTGTTGTTGTGTTTAATTCATGAGAGACAACCAGAAGACGGTAACTACCGGGGATAACACGACCTACTTAAGTGAACGAACGCGGTTGAGTTCACTACTTAGTCTAGTTTATTTTTCTAATTCGTAAAATGGCTAATTGTATTAAATCTTGAAAACATTTTTCTGGACTGTACAAGAAGTCAGGTTTAATCGAAGAGCGTCTCGCTGTTAAATTAAAATTAAGAAAAAATTCAGGTAGCAGACTGTGTCGTTGCCTAGGGCTAGTAATTCCTTAAGATAACAAGATTTGATACTAATTGATTAGACGAGTCAGTCGAGGGTGTAGACGGAACCGTGAACTAGATATTTCTCTTAATTTATTTAATTTTTATTTTTATTTTATTTGTTTTATTTTAATTAGTTTAGTCATTAAATATCAAAACCCTCCCTCTTTTATTGCTTTTTACAAATTCAATTAATATGAAAAATTCACGATTTGATTCACACTCCTCGTGGGATCGACCCTTATTTGCCACTACTACTAGTTAGTAGAGGTTAGTCGAGGAAAAATATAAATTATAATTTACCGCGTTGCGACGCGCAGTCAAATACTGGTAAATATGTATGTTTATTTATCGAGTAACGGATCTACATGAATAATAGTTGTGCCGTCGACACAATAATTTATATATTTATTTGTTTATAAATTTTTTTTGTTTTGTTTAGATTTTTTGATTTGGTTTGGTTAATTTTGAAAAAAATGTAGCATGGTTAGTTGTTAGTGGGTATATTAAAATAATATTTAAAATAAAATAATTAAAATTAATTTGATGTAAACGTAGGAAAGAAAGATTTGAAGTGATAGTTATAAGTTAAAATAATGTGAGTTGATGAATAGTGAATTAAGGTTGATATGGTGCGTATGAATGATTGATTAATATTATTTAATTATATTGATAATTTTGATGATAGTGGAGTTGAGTTAAAAAAAAGTTATTGAGTTAAAATGTTGAATTTTTTTTTAAAAAAATCCAAACATGCTCCAAGATTTATGATATACATGCACAATTATTGTAATTAACTACATGAAGCAAACATGTTTAATTATGGTTCAAAGTCAAGAACAGATTAAATTTGAACCGTTTTTTTTCCATCAGCCCCTTGAGATGTATCACTCTTGTTTAATTTATGTGCAGTCAATATGCTGACTTTTAGACTTCACGTTTTACATCAGTTTCCTCTATAAATAAACGTATGAATAGCATATTTGATATGATATCAAACCATACCATAACATCATATATATTTATTTTTTGTTTTAATTTAAAATCACAGCAACATGATTAAGATAGGCCCTGTGGGACGTCCATTTGGAAATGTATGGGACGAAAAAGGGAACACTAAAATCGTTCAGATATTTATATGTCACGATGATGAAATCAATTCAATTCAGTTCCAATATGCTGAGAATGGAAAATTGGTGCTTTCCGACGTGCATGGTAAAATCAGTGGAAACAAATTTGATACTGTAAGTTGATTGATTGATTATTTTTTATTTTATTTTAATTTTTTTTTTTTTTTTAAATTTCAGTTACATAAATTAATTAGACTAATTAATTATCACCATTCGGCCCAAGGGTCATGAAACCCTTCATCCAGAACAACAACCGGTACCGGTTGTTAGTGCTGAAATTCAGAATTAAACATTTGGATTTAAATGTTTATATAGTCGTTAGTGCTAAAACTAATGATAGATTTTTGCAAAATGTAGTAATAATACACACGCACACACCTTGAGCTAAAACTAAAGATATAATTGGTTTTGCAAAGCGTGGAAATATATATAAATTAATGTGTTTAAAACAACTTTAAAAGCACTAAAAGTACTATTTTAACATATGTGTTTTAAATAGTTATATGATTATATCTAATGTCTGATTATAAATTTGTGGTGAATCAGGTGAAATTTGACTACCCATCAGAGTATATAACTTGGGTTAGTGGTCGCCTGAATTACTACGGCAACAATATACGTTCAATCACATTCGGAACAAATCGGACAGCATATGGCCCGTTTGGAAAATTTGTTGAAAACTACGACAAGATTTTTGATTTCCGGCTAGGTGACGATCGCCAATTTGGTGGATTTCATGGCACCGCTGATGAAAAAAGTGTACAGTCCATTGGTGTTTATTGTAATCCAATAAAGACTTTAGGTAATTTGGTCAACGAAAATACTGCGAAGCTGGAAGATGATGTGGTCAACGAAAATACTGCGAAGCTGGAAGATGATGTCGTGATGGTCTGATTTGGTTTTGGTTTTGGTTTTGGTTCCAAGATAGTTTATTGTAATTTACCCATTTAGTTTCAAATCAATATTGTAATTTTCATATTAAATTTTGGTACTTTGCTTCTACTCCCTTTTTTTTATATAATGAGAAACATTTACTCTATGTCAATCTTTATAAAATTTTGAGGTTATTGTTTCGTTAATGCAACTCGACTAAAATTATATAAATATACCTAAACTTAGATGTTAATCACGTTTAAATTCAGGAATTTTAATTTGTATTTGTAACTTTAGAAAATAAATTACTCGTTAGTAGTCCGAAGCCCTATAGTTAGGTCAACATATTGCCAGCACGACATACATATTTCGTTTAGCCCGAAAGTCTACGAGAGCCATCCTAAACCGTCAGGATTGTAAGTTCAACATCTCTATATATTTAAATTTTTATAATTTATAGCTTCTATAAATAATCCTTCAATTACTAAAACTCGTTCGAGTTAGGATTAAGTTCACATCCTCGTTTAAGTTTGGACTTCTAATTAGTTCGGACAATGTAGTTCAATAGTCCGTTAGGACTAACCCGTTGAACAAATCAACTAATTTTAACTTTTAATTCAACAACCATTAATTTAATTCTCATTGTTGTCCAAAGAATATGGTTTCTTATTCATACATCAAAATAGGTTCTGCGAGGAGATTCTATGGAGATATCGAGTGGGACGAGAGGGGCAATACTGGAATTTCCCATATTTTTGTTTCCCACGGGCAACGTATCTACTCGATTCAGTTCCGTTACGCCGTTGACTTTTCCGGCTGGGCAATGTCCGCTAGGCACGGCGACATCTACAATTCCGGTCCAAAATTCCATGTTGTGAGTTTTATTTTTTTTACTTTTTTTTTTAATTATTATTTCAATGTCTCGTTGTGTTTTACGATAGGCACGTGCCCAAATATATATGTTTTAGAATTGATTGAATTTTGTATCAAACTAATACAATATGTTAGTAAGGGTAGGACTGCAAACAAATTGAACTGTTTGCACGAGCTCGAGTTTGGCCGAGCTCGAGTTTGGCCGAGCTCGAACACCTCGAACGTGAATATGAGTTGATACTTTGTAGACTCGATTGTTCGAAAAGTATAATTTACCTAAATACCTCTAACTCGAGTTATATTTGAGTTGAATCGAGCTAAAATTCAAGCCAAGTTTGCAAGAATTCTTATTTGAATAGATATCTTTTTGTTGAAATTTCAAGTTTAAAATACTTTTAACCCGATTCAAGTTGAGCCTTGAAAATCTCGTGCCGTTTCACTCGAACAACAATGAATAAAAAAAGTCCGATTCCATCTCATTAAGGCTACTACAACTCAACTTGACTCGTTTGCAGCCTAATTAAGAGTCGGTGATATCACTTGAGCTATATAATATCGTAGCTCTGCCACACCTATAGTTTTGTTATTTTTAGGTTTGTTTTTTTATAATATTGTAGGCATTTTTTTCTCCTTCAATAAGTACTCCCTCTTAATGTCTTCTTACATATATTAAGAAAATATATCATTAAGTTCCTGAATTTTAATTATAGATTCAAATTCTCTATGAAACATCATTAACTCCCCAATTATATGACATCGGGATTAAAAAAATATTTTAAATTGATATACGCTGATGGACTCAATAATGATTCAGTAAAACAACAAATTGGTCTTGATTTTGCAAAAGTGACAAATATAGTGATACAAACTCATTTAAAAAATGTCACAATTAGAATTAGAATGATATTGGAAGGAGTATATATAATAATTAATCTTCTCAAATGCAAAATTATATATATGCAGGTGAAATTGAGTTACCCTGCAGAGTATATAACTTGGATTAGTGGTAATAAGGACAGCAATACCTTATACTCCATCACATTCGGCACGAACCGCGGCCAATACGGCCCGTTTGGCTCCATCTCGGGCTCGAGTCTCGGAGATTTCATTTACGAGCTTGGTGAAGATCAACAGTTTGGTGGGTTTTACGGCACTGCCGATCAATACAGCATCAAATCAATCGGAATCTATCTGAAACTGAGCCTGACTTAAGTTAGCAAAAATTTGTGTTGTTAAAGTTATTGAAAAGTGTTACAAATAGTATTTGAATTTCATTGAGGAAAATTAAGGAAGAAATTAAATGATTGGATATAAAAAATTTTGGTTTTGTTTGGATTTTTTTGTTTGGTTTGGTTAATTTTGAAAAGGTTGGTATGGTTAGTTGTTAGTGGGTATATTAAATAATATTTTAAATAAAATGATTAAAGTTGATTTGATATAAGTAGGAGAAAGAAAATTTGAAGTGATGGTTAGTTAAAATTATGTGAGTGGATGAATAGTGAATTAAGGTAAGGTGGTGTGTAAGAATGATTAATTGATATTATTTAACTATATTGATAATATTGATGATAGTGGGGTTGAGTTAAAGTTGAGTTAAAAAAAGTGGTTGAGTTAAAAATGTTTAGATTTTTTTGAAAAAATTTGTATCCAAACATGCTAAATTTATGATTGGTTATAAATTATCTGGTCAATTTTGATCAGATAATATTTTAACTCAAAATCTAACTAAAATTCAACTAAACTCAACTCTCTTCAATATTATCAATATAATTAGATAATATCAATCAATCAACCTCGCATATCACATCAACTTTAATTCACTATTCATCAATTCGCATAATTATAACTACACATCACTTACAATCACCTCACTCATACTTTTACATAAAATCAACTTCAATCATAACATTTTAAATATTATTTTAATACAACCCAAAATCACACTAAAATCTAACCCAATAAACTTCTTTCACAATTAACTCTGGTTATCTAACAATGTAATCAAATTCAAAATAACTTATATCCAATCACCCCTTAGTAATGACTTATTCTGTCTATATTTCCATATTTTATCTCCACACTCTTTTACATCTCATCTAAAATAGTTTATCCAACTTATCTAAGAAATCTGATCTAAAAACCTTCTGATTTTCCTCCTCAATGCTCGCATATATTTCGTATTTAAAGCGAAATTTTACGGTCAAACTATGTAATACTTTATGAAATGTTGGATTTGTTTGGCTATAAAAGGTTTTGTGTTGCCTTGTTTAATATAATTTTTCAAATGTGATGAATGTGAAAACTTATTAAAGGTACTAAAATTTATCAGATTAAATTTATTGTAAGATATCAAAAGCGAAACACAAAATGAAACTTTTTCATACCAAAATGAAGATTTACCTTTACCATATTTTGTTATAGAAATTCAAGAGACTAAATCCAGACAATGGAGATTATGAAGAGATCCAAATGAGACTCGAGAAGTTTATATGTTAAATGCATACAATGTGTGTAAAGTTTTTGTTAGAATATCCCTTGTAAGTTCGGTTTCATCTGAGTTCACCCTGTCATTGTGCGTTTCACGTGCGTGTGGGACCGCACATGTATCTCCTGTTTTTTACATGGTCTCAGAGCTGGCCTAATTTGAGACCTGCAATGATTCAGTGACGGAACTAGGTCAGCTCCGACTAAATAGACAAGCACCGACTAAATAAACATAGTACATATAACCGAGTACTCAAGTCAAGAAAATAACTTGCAATGAATTAGCAATCCGAATATACAAAGCAAATAATTCAACACAAAAAAACTTATATAGCCAAAAAATTACTCATAAACTCCAAGATTAATATTAGATAAAAAATCGCCAAACTTACAACATAACTAATCGCCCAAAGTACACAATCTTTAGTTGTAATTAATGTGGTTTTGCCAAACTTACAACATAATAAAATGATCATTTTTCTTTAGTTGTAAGTTGTAACTTCATCTTTTGCTACCAAGTAAACCCGAAAATCTCCCCAAGTACATTTCTTTATCATGATTCATGATTCATTTGGTGTTTTCTTAATTAACTCACAACAATACAACATGAGCATAATGATAACAGTTCAATTCTTTCCTTATATCAACTTCATCTTTTGAGTTCTCATACAAAATACTTTTACAACCAAGTGACAATTAACAACAAATTCTTTGGAACAAAATTAGGGATAATGATCCCCAAAAATTAATCTCCACCTTAAAACATACAATTCAAACACAAATCTCGATATAAAACATACAATTCAAAAATTAATTTCCATCCGCTTTTACTCATATGTATATTTTTTTTAATATTATTATGAAATTATAAAAATACCCTTGAATTTTTTAAAAATTTCAAGGGGGCCCAGTGCCCCCGATGGGCCCCCTATAGCTCCGTCCCTGCAATGATTTAAACCAATTAGTTTTGGGATGGAATCTTATTATTGTGCACTTAAACTCACCCTCTTATAGTGCGCTTCACATGTGTGGGATCTCACCCCTCATGCTCCGATTATCAAAATTTGACAGTTTTAATGTCTACATTTACTTCTAAGTAGAATCCAAGTTTTATGATATATGTGCACAATTATTGTAATTAACTACATGAAGCGAACCTGTTTAATTATGGTTCAAAGTCAAGATCAGATGAAACTTGAACAGTTCTGTTTTTTCTTTTTCCTTTTGCCATCAACCCTTGAGATGATTGATCACTCTTGTTTAATTATTTGTAAATGTGACATTAATTGCCGACTTTTGGCCTTCATGTTTTACACCAATTTCCTTTGTAGATAAATTGTAGTATAAATGATATCAAACCATACTATATTTTCATATTTTCAAATCATAGCATCATGATTAAGATAGGCCCTGTGGGACGTATAACTGCAAAATCATGGGATGAAAAGGGGAACAATAAAATTGTTCAGATATTTATATGTCACGATAAAAAAATTAATTCAATTCAGTTCAAATATGCTGATGAGGATGGAAAAGTGGTACTGTCCGATGTGCATGGTAACTACAATGGATGCAATTTTGATGTGGTAAGTTATTGTGTTTGTTTGGTTTTCTGTTTCTAAAATTCAGTAACATAAAATCAGTAAAATAAAATCGTTTCCAAACTTTTTTTTTCCTAAAACGGCAGAACTGTTTCCAAACTTTTGTAATATACAAATTACAATTGTGTTTGATTTGGGCTCCAAAGCCGAAGAATGCGTCCACTGGGCTTGTAAATCTGACCCGTTCGGGTTGCCATGCCTATTTTTTTATAAATTGAGGATAATATAGGTTTTGAAAAATGTGTAAATACACACATATACAGATGATATATGATATACGTGGTTGAAATAAATAAATAAATGAAAAAAAAAAGCCTTATTAGAGCTTATTTGCAAAATACTACTATTAAATAGATACATGTAATAAATTTTGATTGTAACTTTTTGGCGAAATAGGTGAAACTAGACTACCCAAATGAGTATATAACTTGGGTTAGAGGTCGGCTGATCTCTACTAACTACGACGACTATTTATGTTCAATCACATTTGGAACAAATCATGGTGAGTACGGCCCGTTTGGTAAGTCCAATGACAACGACAAGGAATTTACTTTCCGGCTAGGTAACGACCGCCAATTCAGTGGATTTCACGGCACTGCTGATGAAAATGGTGTCCAATCCATCGGAGTGTATTTTGAGCCCCTCACAATTGAAAAGGGTGTCCAATCCGTCGGAGTGTTTTTTGGGCCGCCAATCACAATTTCAAACAATCTGGTGAAGAAAAATCGCTTCAGGGTCTAGTATATGGTCGCGAGCTAGATTTGGTACCTGAGAGTCGGGTTTTATTTATTGGTATCATATTATCCATATCAAACAGTTTATGTAATTTGCCCAATTAATTGATATCCAAAATCAATAATGGGACTATTGGCCTTTTTCCTTTTTTTTCCTTTTTTTTTTTTAATAATTAGCGCGTTGAATTTTGAATTTACATAATTTTATTACTTTTCTCATATCGTGCATACTTGTAAAATGAAAATTTGAAACTCTTAAAGCAATAAAATAAAATTATGATGCATTGATAAAGATACGAATACAACCAACCTAAATTGTTTGATCTACCCGTCGGGAATCTGTGAACCATGTCTAACTCGACCCATATCGCTGCTTTACTCAAGTGATACAAATAACCGCCCAATCTAGTCAATATTGGGTCTCTGTTTAACCGTGTGATGAGACCCATTTTGCTTAAGCTATAGAACCTGAAAATGACCTGCCACGACCCTAAGTCGAGGGAGCTCGGACCATCAAATGACCGGAGACTACTACCTGGGCCATCAAACGACCGAGCATGGACGACCCATAAACAGCGACCCATTGAACGAGATTTGCAAATGACCCATGTTATGGCCCAAAAGCTAGTAAGACCCAAACGTTGGTATGACAAATGACCCAAAGGCTATACTAAGTCCTAAAACGACCCAAGGTCCAGAAAACACAACACGAAAGTGATTCACAACGGAGCTGTTAACCTACAAAATGGGATTGAAGATTCTCTCGGCGTTAGCTTTCAGACGATCAAGTCAGTTGTTGTAGCAAATTATGAAATTTATCGAGTACCGAATCAAAAGATTTGTTCCACAGGTCAATCTCTCGAGAAACGTTGGCCGGATTATTAAGCACGTATATTCAATCACAAAAAAAAAAGAAAATTAAAGTCCTAAACACTCTATTTCGAAGATTTGGTTTTAGTTATCAACTACGAGAACTCAAACGAATCAAACTTTAATATCGAGCAACGACGAAGATCAAACAAAGATAAAGCAGCTAGTCAGGGATATCTGTTTTGATTCAAAACACAATTATCGGGCGTGTTCAAATGCCAGGCCGGTTCACGTATGCCGGGCCTCAAAACATGGACCTAGAACTGGCCCGGCTATATGTAAGGGTCGGTTCATTGAATCGGCCCGACCTGGAGATTCATTGGATAGTCGATTTTTTAATAAACAAAATAATAAACAATGCCAAAATTCCGGACCTGTCTTCTGACCTGAAACCGGTCTGGAATCAGCAGGTTTTAAAAGAAATAACAAGACCCGGTCAGGTCCGGTTCAAGGACTTGTACATATGGGCCGGTTCCGAGCTGGGCCCGGGTCGACACAGGCGGTCCGGGCCGATCCTGACAACGTNNNNTATATAATTATATATATATATATATATGACATCTTTTTCACCGAAATTCATCATAATTATATATGACATCTTTTTCACCGAAATTCATCATAATTATATATATATATATATGTATATATATATATATATATAATTGCTAGCAGAGCAATAAATAAAATATCTATAGTTTTCTCGCTCTTTTTTTCAATTAATGTGGAACATTTACATTATTTATTAATAAACTGTAATAATAATTTAAACTAATTTACTATATAATAATTACTACTAATATTAACTAATTATATAAATACATTAAATAGTATGTGAAATACATACTTATAAAAAATTGTATTGCAATTTTTTTTAAAAAACTTATTCTACAATAAATATTATTTTTTCGTTTTATCAAGTGATTTTTCTCTTTTATTAGCTAATTGATATGAGTGTCATAATTAAGCTCCTTAAAATTATATAAATTATTGTTATAACAATAATAAAAATAATTATAATGCTTTCCTAACTAATTAATTGTATGTACCTCTAAATTACAAAATTACATTGTCTCAATATAAAGATTCACACACAAGGTAAATAATTTATATTTATATCGTATATTTGTATATAGTAAAAAATTTGAAAATGTAATACATCCGTTGTCTAATTTAAAATTATAAATATTGTACATATACATATAATATATAAATTTATATTTATCTTTGTGCATATGCACATGGACGAATACTAGTATATATGTATGTGTCAGTTATTTTATTACAAATACAATAATTATTATAATTAATGACCGACTAAAAATTCAAATTAATTCAACCCATGTAAAAGTCATGCAACGAGTATTCTAAAAAATTCTATGTACAAAACAAATGGGAGATATTTTTATAATATTTTAGATATTATGCAGATGTGAATGTGTGCAAGCTACTAGATATATATTATTTTTTAACCTTTCATCCTATAACTTCCAAACAATATAAATAAGTGTGTGTTAGATTTGAAATCATGTGAATGTGTGTAAAGATAATTATTTTAGCTGCTTTTACAAACATAAGTGAGTGTTTGTTCGTTTGGAAATATACTAAAAAAAAGTTATCAGGATCTAACAATTATTTTCCAACTAAAAAATAATTTATATATCTTTATATTTCCCACATTATTTTTATACCAGCTAGTAGGTTCTAATTATAAAAAATAAAATGATCAATTTTTATACCTTTACGGAAACAAGGTTCAAGATGATCACGTTGAAATGGTTTGAGAATTTTTAAAATAAAAAGTGATGACGTTGAAGTGATTACGCTGATAATGAGAAAAGATGATCACGTTGAAATGGTTTGAGAATTTTTAAAATAAAAAGTGATGACGTTGAAGTGATTACGCTGATAATGAGAATTTCTAATAGTGAGGATTGAGTATATAACGTAAAATAAAATATACACTTATTCACAATTGATCATTAAGATTAGAAATAAAAAAAAATATTTCATTTTGAAAAAAATCTTCATATTTTATATTTTTTTAATTTATATCAGATAACAACATTGTAGTTAAGTTAACTTAAATAATTATATTTTTTCAAATTAATATTAATAGATAATGTAATTTTAGTTATAAATATAAATAAAATTTTTTAATATTTTATATGTATTCAAATCAAAGTTCATCAAGACATTATTAATTTGATATATTATATATACAAATGTAATATAAATCTATAAAAATTTGATATATTAATCATTTTAATCGCAACATTCAATTTGGAAAAGTGGGATATATTATATATAAACAACAGTAAGTAAGTTTACAAAATAAATTAGGGGTTATATTAGTTAAAGTATTATGAAATTACTCAAGTTAGTTTTTCAATATTTATGAAATGTCCGAACCTCAAATTATTTATTTAGAATAACATTATTTTTTATCCAAACCAAATTATGAAGCATGATTTTTCGTCAAGTAGGATTCCGAAACGCGATTCTGAAATTATATATAGGAGATATAAAGAGGGAAAATTTTAAAAATCGTTAGAGGGGGCATTCTTGCTGAAAAAAGCTCCTTATACTCCATCACATTCGGCACGAAGTGCGGCCGATACGGCCCATTTGGCTCCATCTCGGGCTCGAGTCTCGGAGATTTCATTTACGAGCTTGGCGAAGATCAGCAATTTGGTGGGTTTTACGGCACCGCCGATCAATACAGCTTCAAATCAATCGGAATCTATCTGAAACCTAAGCCTGACTTGAGTTGGCAAAAATTTGTGTTGTTAAAGCTTATTGAAAAGTGTTACAAATAATATCTGAATTTCATTTAGGAAAATTAAGGATGAAATGACTTATTTTGTCTATATTTCATTATTTTATATCCACACTCTTTTATATCTCATCTAAAATAGTCCATATGAAATGTTGGTTTTGTGTGGCTAAAAAAGGTTTTGTGTTGCCTTGTCTAACAAAATGTTTCAAATGTGATCAATGTGAAAACTTATTAAATGTACTACAATTTGTCAGATCAAATTAAATTTAAGATGTCAAAAGCCAAATACAAAGTGAAACTTTTTTCATACCAAAGTGAAGATTTGCCATATTTTGTTATAGAAATTGAAGAGACTAAAAGTTAAAAGGGGGAGAATGAATAGATAAAGGCACTGCACATTCAATGGAGATTATGAAGAGATCAAAATGAGACTCGAGGCGAGTCGACCCGTCCGGCTAGGGCGGGTTTCAAAAATTGATGACATCTTATAGTATATATATGAATTTTATTCTCAGTACAATTAATCGACTCATCTAACAATTATAGTGCTCCACACAATAATATGTATTACTATAGAGTAGAATCCAATATTTGTTATATATGTGCACAATTATTGTAATTAACTACATGAAGCGATCCTGTTTAATTATGGTTCAAAGTCAAGATCAGAGAAACTTGATTTTTTTTTTCATCAACCCTTGAGATGATCAATCACTCTTGTTTATTTTTTTTTTTTTAAATGTGCTGTCAATAGGAAACATTGATTGCTGACTTCTGGCCTTCATGTTTTGCATCAATTTCCTTTGTAAATATATGTATAAATGATATCAAACCATACCATATTTTCATATCTTCAAATAATAGCATCATGATTAAGATAGGCCCTGTCGGACGTAGAAATGGAAACTTTTGGGATGAAAAGGGAAAGAATAAAATTGATCAGATATTTATAAGTCACGGTGATGAAATCAATACAATTCAGTTCCAATATGCTGAGAATGGAAAACTGGTGTTGTCCGATGTGCGGCACTGTTGATAAAAAGTGTGTCGAATCCATTGGACTGTATTTTGAGCCAATCACGACTTCAAATAATTTTGTGAACAGAAATTCCGTGAAGCACGAGAAGAATGTCGCGAGCTAAATTTGGTACCAAGAGTCGGATTTTATTATCATATTATAATAACTTTTACTTTCTTTGTGTAGTTGATATGTGGCTTGTTTTCATATAACATTATTTTGTAACAAGTTTATAAATGATTTAATACGGTTTTATTTTAAACATCGTAGTTTTATTTTTTGTTTTTTGAATAAAAAAAAAGTTTAAACCATGTAAAAGGACCTATACTTTACATATATGTATAGAGTTAGGATCATATGAGAAAGATGAATAGTGAAATAAATAAAAATGATTAATGTAGTATGTCTTTGGATCTAGCGAATCAGTGGTCATGATTAAATCAAATTTTAATAAGTCAGTCAAATATGTAATGATATTATGGTAAATAGTTGAATATATAGTGGTCAAATATGTGCATTTGACCACTCATTAAGGGTATAGNATTCCCGTTTGCTGTTAGCCACCGAGATGATCTCCGTCGGCCCCAAAGATGACCGCCACCAGCAGCACCGCCTCCGTCGTCCGTCGCAGCCACCGGAGATGTCTCCCACCAGCAGCACTGCCTCTGTCGTCCGTCGTAGCCATCGGAGATGTCCGCCATCAACCACAGCTCCAAGATTCATGACATGCGTCATATTTACGTGCATTTTATAGTGATTTTCGTGCCTGTTTCATTATAGTTTGATATATAATTAGTTATTATTTAATTAATCATGTATTTAATTAATTTTATTAAGCTATGATGAGATGTTTTATTTGAGTTTTGATAGAAAATAAATTCGAATTGATTTTGAAGTCGAAAACGGCATAAAACGAATATAAACGGGATGTGGTCGTGCATTTAAATAAGCCCAACATCAAGCCCGCATGTGTGAATTAGTGCAAGGTGAACTTTATTTGCTTTGAGCTAGCCCAATGTGCTGTGGCCCAAGATGATACACAAAAGGAAATGGGCTGGCCCAAAGTCCATTTAAAAGGGGTTAGGATGGTAATTTCCTGGAGAATTATGTTTGTTGCTTCTCCTTCATTCGTATGTACAGAGGTCGTCCGCCATTATTGAGCCTTGAGCTGCTCGACAGCTATCACCACGCCGCTGACCAGCCACCAGAGAACCACATTTCCGACGTCCTGACCACATCGCCGCCTGCTGCCGTCATCCCGTCGCCGAGGAGAAGAAGCTGCAGGTTATGTCCGCCATGATGCAGCTATGCTGCCGGAATCCACCGGGAAACGCCATGCTCGACGTCCAACTCCGATAGAAGGTCTGAAAAGACCATATAGAGATGCTTTTAACTCATAGAAAACGGAAGGAGCTGCAGCTGCAGCCACTTCGCCGGAGAAGAACTTGCGTGGCCGGAACTCGCATAGCCGACGACCTGGACGTCTTATGATCACATGAGATGCCAGAAATTCGATCAAGAGCATTTATAGACGCTGAAAACAACGATTTGAGGCTGTTTCAGCTGTCCCAAGTCAACACGGGTCGTGTGAACCTGAGACACGAGACGTGCCATTCTGACGGGTCGTTAATTCCGAGGAAAGCATACCTCTTTTTATTTTAGTTTAATTTATTAGTTATTACTCATCATCTAATTCATTAGTCTAGATAATATTTAATCATCACTATTTTAGTAATTAATTTAACTACAATCTCTGTGGAATACGACCTTGCTCGTCACTACCTATAGCTACTCCGTACACTTGCTGATATAGCGAAAATAATGTAGGGAACTTTATCGGGAAAATAAAAATAAGATGGCTAAAATAAAAATACCGAGGCCTGTGAGAACACAGTGTCCTTAAAACAGATTCGCCCCGTATGAGCGTCTGTTTCCCAGGATACAATGGAAAAACCGAAACAAATTCGGCGAACTGGAATTATGCCTGGACCAAAACACTTAAAAATAGGGGAAAAGGCCTTTAACAATATTGTGTTTTTCTTCTCTTGTGTTTTTTCACACACCCTTGAAACCAACCCAAGGCCACATATTTATACATGCACCTCAAAGAGAGAATAATGACATACGTTCATTTTCTTTCATTCAATTTTTACAATTAAAGTTTTCAGTTGAGTTTGAAGAAATCAATACAATTGTTGTTATCAAAATGTTAAGCAATTAAAACATTTGTTAAAGAAATAACTCTACACTACGTTACATATTTCATTCACAATTTTTTCCAACAATCCCCCACATGAATGAAATTTAAAAATAATGTTATGGTCCGACAGTTGAAATCTGCATAGGATAGGTAGGTATTACCCTTTGAACCTTCCCTTGTGAAAGCATATTAACTTTACTAGCTGACCAGTAGACTCGATGTCTTTGAACTGTTCTGCCTTTTGTGTAAATGATAAATATACTTCACACAGGATTCTCCCTAACATATTCCAGTTCTCATTTTTATGTCCATTACTGGCCTTGGACATAGCCTGGTTCTGTAAGAGGGTCTAAGAATTGAGCCTCACACAATTCTCTTCGAAGCGGCCCCACTTCTCTCTCACATAGGTGATTCTTAATTACAAGTAGCCCGTACTACCTTCCCATGCACGAATCATTAAAAGCCAAATGCTTATCCTACTCACCACGGGTATCACTGTTTAAGGAATGGACATGGGATAATATCCCACAGTGATCACTAGAGTCTTTTTACAATTAGGTTGTCCCTTTGAACCAAGATCTTGGGATCTCCAGTCAACAAGGTAGGGTTTCCATTGTATCAACTCATTTCTAGAGGCTTAAGTCCCATTCCTCTCAAAGATTTAGCAACTAACTCTCTATTTAACCCTTTGGTTAGCGGATCCGCAAGATTATCTTTTGACTTAACATAGTCAATAGATATAGTACCAGTTGAGAGTAGTTGTCTAATGGTATTATGTCTTCGACGTATATGTCTAGACTTACCATTATACATATTACTTTGAGCCCTGCCAATAGCTGATTGACTATCACAATGTATACAAATAGCTGGCACGGGCTTTGACCATCTCGGAATATCTTCTAAGAAATGGCGAAGCCACTCCGCTTCTTCTCCACTTTTGTCCAATGCTATAAATTCAGATTCCATTGTGGATCTTGCAATAACAGTCTGTTTAGAAGATTTCCATGATATAGCTGCACCTCCTAAAGTGAATATATATCCACTAGTGGATTTAGAATCTTTCATATCCGATATCCAGTTGGCATCACTATAGCCTTCAATTACAGCTGGATATTTACAATAGTGCAGACCATATTTACAAGTATATCTCAAGTATCTGAGTAATCTAACAATTCCTTTCCAGTGTTCATCTCCTGGATTACTTGTATATCTACTCAGTTTACTTACGGCAAAGGCGATGTCTGGTCTAGTACAATTCATTAGATACATCAGACTCCCTATTACCCTTGAGTATTCGACTTGAGAAATACTTTCTCCTTTATTTTTCGACAGATGTTGACTTGTATCTATCGGGGTCCTAGCCTGAGTCGAATCATCCTTGTTAAATTTTTCAAGGATTTTCTCCACATAATGTGTCTGACTCAGAACAATTCCTTGTGATGTTCTATGAATTTTAATTCCAAGAATCACATCAGCTAGACCCATATCTTTCATTGCAAATCTTGAATTTAACATATCTTTTGTGGATTTAATAATTTTATCATTGCTTCCAACAATAAGTATGTCATCTACGTAAAGACATAGGATTACATAACCCTTTTCTGTGTCTTTAACATAAATACATTTATCACATTCATTAATTTTAAATCCACTTTGAACCATGACATTATCAAATTTTTCATGCCATTGTTTCGGAGCTTGTTTTAATCCATACAAAGACTTAACCAGTTTGCAAACTTTATTCTCTTGCCCGGGAGCAGAGAACCCTTCAGGTTGCTCCATATAAATTTCTTCTTCTAAATCTCCATTTAGAAAAGCCGTTTTTACATCCATTTGATGTATTTCAAGATTTCGTAAAGCTGCAATTGCAATAATCACCCTGATGGATGTTATCCTCGTTACTGGAGAATATGTATCAAAGTAATCAAGGCCTTCCTTTTGCTTATAACCTTTAATTACAAGTCTAGCCTTATACTTATCAATTGTTCCATCGGGTTTCATTTTCCTTTTGAAAATCCACCTATAACCCAATGGTTTACTTCCAGGAGGAAGATCCACTAGCTCCCATGTGTGATTTTGCAAAATGGAATCAATTTCATTTTGGATTGCCTCTTTCCAAAGAGGTCCTTCAGAAGAATTTACTGCTTCTGAAAACGTTTGTGGTTCGCTTTCAACCATATAGGTTAGAAAATCTGGACCAAAAGATTTTTCTATCCTGCCTCTTTTGCTTTTCCGAGGTTCTACCTCAGTATATCCATCTTGATCTTTTTCCATTATTTCCAAATTTCTTTTAGTGGAACTAGAATCCACTTCAGACTTACGTGGAAATATATGCTCAAAAAATGAAGCATTTCTAGATTCAAGTATCGTGTTCTTGTGAATTTCCTCAATTTTGGATTCATGTACAAGAAAACGATAAGCACTACTGTTGTGTGCATATCCAATAAATATGCAATCAACCGTATTTGGTCCAATCTTTATTTTCTTTGGCGTAGGTATTGCTACCTTTGCCAGACACCCCCACACTCGCAAGTATTTGTAGGATGGTGGTCTTCCATGCCATAATTCATATGGACTTTTGTCTAACTTTTTACGGGGAACCTTATTTAAAAGGTAATTTGCTGACAATACAGCTTCCCCCCACATGTTCTGTGAAAGTCCAGAACTTAACAACATTGAGTTCATCATTTCTTTTAAAGTACGATTTTTTCTTTCCGCAATCCCATTTTGTTGCGGTGAATAAGGTGCTGTCATTTCATGTCTTATCCCATGTTGGGCACATAATTCAGCAAAAGGTGACTCATATTCACCTCCTCTGTCACTTCTTATCACCTTAATCTTTTTATTTAGTTGATTTTCAACTTCATTTTTATAGAGAATAAATTTCTCTATCGCTTCATCTTTACTTTTGAGAAGATACACATAACAAAATTTAGTGCTATCATCTACAAAAGTAATGAAATATTTATTTCCACCACGTGTCGTGACAGCTTTTAAATCACATACATCAGTGTGAATTAAATCAAGTGGTTCACTATTTCTTTCAATAGTTTGAAATGGTAATCGTGTCAATTTTGCTTCAACACAAGTTTCACACTTATGTTTTGAATCAATATGGAACATAGGTATGCTTTTCAATTTTATTAACCTGCGCAGGGTATTATAATTGACATGTCCCAGTCTACCATGCCACACAATGGAAGACTCAAGCATATAAACAGAAGGATTAACATTTTTATTAATTGTCATCACATTGAGCTTAAAAAGCCCATTACATTCATAACCCTTCCCTACAAATGCTCCATTTTTGGTCAAAATGACCTTATCAGATTCAAACACTACACGAAAACCATGTTTAATCAATAAAGAACCAGACACTAAGTTCTTACGAATTTCTGGTACATAAAGTACATTATTAAGAGTCAATTCTTTTGCAGATGTCATCTTCAGTACCACTTTTCCCACTCCTTTGATGTCAGAAGTGGCAGAATTTCCCATGAAGAGCTTTTCTCCATCCACCGTCTCGTCAAGGACATTAAACAGTTCCTTGTTTGAGCAAACATGACGGGTAGCACCCGTGTCAATCCACCATTCATGTGGATTTGAGCCCACCAGATTTACCTCGGATATAACTGCTGCGAGGTGCATCTCATCAACATCTTTGGCCAGGTTTTCCACCATGTGGGCTTCTTGATTTTTCTTTGGCAACCTGCAATCAGATGCCTTATGGCCAGATTTATTACAATTATAACAATTTCCAGAAAATTTTTTCTTGAAAATTTGTTTATTTGGCCCCATTACTGCTTTGCCAGTATTGCCACATTTTTTCTTATTATTTTTACGTGAGCTTTCACCGTGCTCGACAACATTAACCTTGGCAAAAGAAGGATTAACCAATTTATTGTCGTAGCCCTTGTTGTCTTCTTCAATTCGAAGTCTAACAACGAGCTCTTCAACAGTCATCTCTTTTTTCTTATGTAATAAATAATTTTTAAAATCTTTCCAACTCGGTGGAAGCTTTGCAATTATGGCAGCCACCTGGAAAGTTTCATTCACTACCATTCCCTCGGAATGGATGTCATGCAAGATTATTTGAAGCTCTTGCACTTGACTAATTACAGTCTTCGAGTCAACCATCTTGTAGTCCAGAAACCGGCCTACAAGAAACTTCTTGGCTCCAGCGTCTTCGGTTTTGTATTTTTTATCCAAAGACTCCCACAGCTCCTTCGCTGTTTTGATAGAACTGTACACGTTGTACAGCGTATCGGCCAAGCAATTCATTACATAATTTCTACACAAGAAATCTGAATGATTCCATGCATCAAGCGCACTCACAGCTTGAATATCCGGATTTTCCCCCAACTTTGGAGGATTTTCCGTCAAGAACCTCGCAAGGTTCAACGTAGTAAGATAAAACAACATCTTTTGCTGCCAGCGCTTGAAATTCAAGCCATTAAATTTTTCCGGTTTATCAGCATGATTTACCGGAACATTAACAGAAGGAGAAATAGAAATTGTAGTAGCTCCACCGGTATTAGCAACGCCAATAGTATTTTGCTCAGCAGCCATCTTTAATCGAATCTGTTTTAAGATTGTAGGGAACTTTATCGGGAAAATAAAAATAAGATGGCTAAAATAAAAATACCGAGGCCTGTGAGAACACAGTGTCCTTAAAACAGATTCGCCCCGTATGAGCGTCTGTTTCCCAGGATACAATGGAAAAACCGAAACAAATTCGGCGAACTGGAATTATGCCTGGACCAAAACACTTAAAAATAGGGGAAAAGGCCTTTAACAATATTGTGTTTTTCTTCTCTTGTGTTTTTTCACACACCCTTGAAACCAACCCAAGGCCACATATTTATACATGCACCTCAAAGAGAGAATAATGACATACGTTCATTTTCTTTCATTCAATTTTTACAATTAAAGTTTTCAGTTGAGTTTGAAGAAATCAATACAATTGTTGTTATCAAAATGTTAAGCAATTAAAACATTTGTTAAAGAAATAACTCTACACTACGTTACATATTTCATTCACAATTTTTTCCAACAAATAATTTGCGAACACTTCACGCCGGTCACTTGCGGTCTGCTTTGGCGCAATGCTGTGGCGGAAAGCCCCCCTTGCTAGACCCTGTAATCAGTGACGGAGCCAGGATTTTCACTCAGGGGGGTCCAATTTTAAATGTTAAATAACGAGTTTATAGTTTAAGTAAAAACGCGCATTTTATATAAAGTTATGTTTACTTATAAATATAGTGTACCATCAAATTTTTAAAAACTTAGAATCTGTCTCACCCTCAAACTTTTTTTTAAGGCAAAAAAAATAAAAAAGAGTTCTGTGTATTTATAATTTAAGTTTAAGATCTATAATTTATGGGAAAAAAATAAGTTTTTTTGTTCAAAAATTGATTTACATTGAAATTTTGCAACACATTGCATAACATTTTTTGTTGATGAGAATTTATTAAATGATCATTTTATTAATAAAAAAATAAATAAAGCTGAAAATATGTAATTACATAAAAAAAAGTAAAAAATCAGCATTCAATATCCAATCGACCAACATTCAAAAATCTAACAGTCCAACTAAATTCTATGATTTTATAAATCATTAAATTGATTTACAATTAAGAGGCCGGAAGAGTAAATTATTATATCATTTTCAAAAATATATATAGAAATGTAAAATATAAAGATTGTTAGTATACTTTTTATTAAATATATAATATTATTATTTTAAATTAAAATAGCATTGAAAATAAATTTTAATTATTTATATATTCTACATGTTTTTTATATTTTTATTCATAGTTTATAGTATTTTTTATTTCTATATAACTATGTATATAACTATATATATATATATATATAACTATATATATATATAATGATTTTGTAAAAAAATTGAGGGGGGTCCATGGCCTCCCCTGGACCCAATGTAGGTCCGTCATTGCCTGTAATTGAATTACAGATCGTCTTCGAGATGGTCGCGGGAGGGGTGAGGTCCTTCGCTGCCGTTGTCGTCGGAGTACAAGCGTCGTGGACGACCGACGACGACTGCTGGTGAATGAAATTTTTTATGTAGCTTGTACATAACCTGTTTCAAGATTTGTAGGGAAAACATTTGAGAATTTGATAAGTGTAAGGGGCTTAATTGCAATTCTAAGGTTTTTATTAAATATCAATTTAGTACATGAGTCAAATCTATAATTAATAAAAAATATATTAAATGCACAATGATAAAGAAAGTGTAAAATAGTATTTGATAAATGCACATTATAACCGATATTTTAAAAGTGACAAAAATATAATTGAACTGAATATAAAATTTTGAACTGAAAATTCTATTTCAAGAAATAATAATAATACTTAATGCTTTTTTAGTCGTTTAGGTAACTTTTTACTAGCTAATTTTGCACTAAACCTAAAATTAATGCAGGGGAGGAAGACAAGGACGTAGAACTACGCTTGAACACATTCTTCAACAGCGACGATGACAGCAAAGACGACTTGGTCTATGTCCTGGTCAACCCAACCATGATGCAACAAAAGCCGATCTCGGGCCATGTGATCGGCATAACGTGCGTTAGCCAGGACATCACTTACCAAAAACTCATGTTCGACAAATTTGTGCACGTACAGTCGACCAGTCGGTCACGAAAATCATCTTGGGGAGACAACTTGAGACATGGGTAAGGTAAGGGACTATTCAGTCACGAAAAAGAGACTATATAGTGTTATTTTAAAAACTTGTATGTCTTACGGGGTGAATTTCACCATATTAGTGATTGTTATCAATTTTTTCACTGCTAGATTAACACACGCCCGTATAAGTATGTGTATATGTATTGATCCAGTAAAAAACCTAATGATTCGTAGTCAATTACTGTTACAAGTAGAGTGGAACGCTTTGTAGGAATCTAAAGTACAATACAACTTAAGAATGTTCAGGATAGATGAAGCCACAATGCATGAATCAAACCTAATTAAACAAAATTTAGTCAAGAAGTTATCCCTGCATTTTTGGCTTTTTGCTAATAAATGCAGTAATGGAAAACTCTCCTCTACATGATCATGTAACTATTCACGTTCTTATCATGCTCTTAGTGGAATGATATCAAAACTCAAAAATTCCTACCCATCATAATTATGTACCGAACATTTTCAATAGGACTCAATTTTTCATCATTAAAAAGAAAAGCTAAAGTTCATGCAAGATTGTGACACAGTCACCGTCACTTTGACCAAACAAAAATATTTCTTTCCTTTTATTTAGTTTGGGAAAAAATATTTTTCACTTGCTGAAAAGATGTATTAACTTTTTCCGTGCGTTTGGTGACGCTTATTTTTTTTGTTTAATGACATTTATTAGTCGAGTCAAGCTCGAACTTAAGCTTTGAATAATAATCGAGCTTAAACTTGAGTCTTTATCGAGTCGAGCTGTTAACCAATCGATCTAGCTTCTAATAATTGAGGTTAGACTCGAACCTTTATCAAGTCAAGTTATTTAACTAATCGAACTAATAAACGAGCTTGAGTTTGATTCGTTTATCAAAATTATCAAGCTCAAACGAACCAAGCTAACCTAATAGCTTAAAAAATTATATAAAAACTTTTATTTATCATGTCTAATGAGCTTAAACCAACCAAATAAAACTTAACTCATTAACTAGACGAGCTATTAAATGAGCTTCAATTCGAATCATGCATCAAATTAAGCCGAGGCTAGCCACTTAATGTGTGTACATATAAATGCAAGTTTGACAATTGTGGATCTCATAGATGATACTCGATGTAAAAATATTTATTACTCATTATGCATTATATTTATTACTCATTATGCATTATGCAAGTAGCATGACTATCAATTGTACAATTTAAATATCTTTTAAAAAAAAGATTATAACATGAATAATTTTTTTTTTTTTTTTGGTACAAACATGAATAAAATTTTGGTTACACTTACATACCTCTATCCTTTTTTATCAAGTACTATGGGTGAAACTTGAAGGGGAGCAAAATTGAATTGGTGGTGGAGTTAGTTGCTACTTGTTTCTTGTTTTTGTACTTTAAGAGAACAAAAAAAACCTCAACAAACGCGCGTGACGCCACGAATCTATCCTCTACAACTCACAGCTGGCCATCACGACTCGTTTAACGCACGCTCCAGCAGCGAGACGGTTGTTCAATTTGGCGGTCAATTCTGCAAACAAGCAAATTGGCCATGAGCTAGCTTCTCATAAAGAAAATGCCTTTCTTTTAGAGAGAGAAAGTTGAGCACATGCGCATAGCTCAGAGCATCGGATTACGATAACAAAATTCCTTCTCGAGAGGGTTTAACACCATTTTCAGCAGCCATCTTCAACCGGCCGTCGTTCAAATTCCCCAAATACAGATGCAGAAAGCGATGAAGGAGAAGATGAGAGTTTGATTTTTCTGTTTTTTCATTTTGGGGGGAATCTTCTCGATTTTTTTCTCTCTGAAATTCCATTTTTGTTGAGTATGGAGAAGAACAGAGCACCGGAATCAGCTCATCCGTCTGCGTCGGAGGCGGCAGCGCCGCCGGCCGAGGAGCTGCTGAAGAAGATTGAGGAGTTGGAGTTAGGTCATGCTCACCTGAAGAAGGAGATCTCCAACTTCATGTCCTCGTCAGCAGCGGCTGATAAAAGGGGCAAGCAGAGGTCCCACTCCACCTCCCCGAAGCGTTGGAGGACGGGCGGCGGAGATGGAAACTTCGTGTCGGCGTTGAGGAAGAGCTCGGCCTCTCGGCACGCCTCGCCATTGCAGAGGGAGAGCCGCGATAGGGAGGAGTCTTCTGCTTCGGCGGTGACGTTCAGTGATAATCAGTACTTGAACATATTGCAGTCCATGGGGCAATCGGTGCATATAATTGATCTGAACTGCCGGATAAT
>BKCP01008071.1:50945-65421 GCA_008636005.1 Striga asiatica | reverse complement strand
GCATTGAACCAAAGTGTAGCAGCATTCTCTGTAAATAAAACAATAATAGATACTGATACAATAAGCAGACACACTCTCACAATCCCTAAACTGAAGAAATAATAACGACATTCACTGGGGCATTACATCAAACACTCAAATTACGCATCATATTCATAATGAAAAATGATGTACAAATACTCAAATTACTCAGACTTTTCATGAGCCAGCGTAGTTTCAACGTCATGAGCTAGCATAGTTTCGACGTCGGGGGCGGTAGTGGAGTCGTTCGAGGCAAAACTCCACTCTGGGGGGGAGAGTCGGATAGACGACAACAGAGGGTAAACGGTGGGTCGACACTTTGTGTTCAAGGGCCAGGTCTTGCACGGGCGTGTCTTCATGTGATGCTGCGTGAACTTCTTCTACAGCCTGGACGAGCATTCTATCACCAGCCCATAACCACCACCAGTCTTCTTCACCGTTTGTCAGTTTTTTTCGAGTAGAGATGAGGAATTTTGTCTTTATCATTGAGAAAATTGCGGGTATTTTGGGTTTTGCAAAGAGATAATATCTCCAATTGATATTTGGTAATAATATATCTTACAAATTGATGATCTAATCATATTTAATTTTCTCAAAAATATCTTAAAAACTGTTGAATATGATATTAGGTATATTTGTAATACTTTGTGGTTGATTTAGTTATTTTATAAATAAAGTTAAATTGGATGTATACGTGTTATATAAGTAAGGTATGAGAGTATCGGATGCATACACTTCTTTGGTTTCAACAAGAAAAGAGCAAACAACCAAATGTGAAGAGTACGAGTAGTTTATATATTTATATATAAAAAAATAGTAAGTGGACAAAAAACAAAAAAAAAGGGGGGGAGTGGACCAAAATAGAAAGCACGTATTTCGTAAATACGTTTTCTGTGTAATTTAATTAAAAAACGTATTCATTAAATACGTTTTTTACATTTTTTTTACAAAGGAAAACGTATTCACGGAATACGTTTTACAAATAAAAAATGCAAAAACCGTATTCACTAAATACGGCCTTTTCATTTTTGTCCACCCCTCCTTTATTTTTTTCTTTTTTGTCCACAACTTTTTTGTTTCTTTTTTTTGGGTAAAAGAATCTGAAGAGTACAGCCATGGAGCAGCTTATGGATTAATCTGTTGTTCTCAATGCATATTCCAAAGGATCTACAGCCATGGAGCATTGCCAGTTCCAAGCCCCATCTAATGTATTTTTTTTTTTTTAATTCTAAAAAAAAAATTAAAACTACATTACGAACATATGCATTATATGGGAGAAAGGATCAGATATAGCTTTCTAGGCTGCATTATCCATCAAATATAGCTGTTTTTAATAACAGCTCAGAGCCCAGTGCAATCATCATCTCTATCATTTCCATAATACCAAATTAAATTGTAGGGAACAAAATTAATTACAATTCAACCAAAAATAAAACAAAAAATAAGTGTAATATATTCAATAATACTAATATAAAATAATTAAAAAAAAAAAAGAATTACATACGCAAACCCAATAATCCAGCTAACATTTAAGCCAAAACATAGTAACAAATTTGCACCATTTTACAAAACCTTTGTTTGCCAGAAAGTTTTCCTCAGCCGAAAATGCTTGTAATTTGTCATCAAATTGACAATCAGGTCTCAAAGATCATGCCATCATTGGATAAAAATAAAAAAACAAATACATAATAAGAGATAATAATAATAGATATGATGAATCAAAGCATCTTCAGAACCCTAATAATTTGAAGAGCACACAGACGTAAAGCAGTAAGCAGAGCGTTTGCAGAGGTTTAAATAGTTGGACATTTGGAATTTAGGGTTTTTAGTTGGGCTATTTTGCGGGTTGGTACTTGTCTGACACGGGCCATGACTTAGCAGGCTGTATTAATTGGGCCGAATCTTACTACATGCGGTAGCCCAGTTCATAAAACAAAGTAGATTCTCCGGCCCGTGTGATATGTAATTATCAGTCATAATTGTACACGTTATTAGGGTGAGACCATAATAAACTAAAGTTGGAACAGTAATTTTGTTGTTAGGCAGGTTTAATTGTTAAATAGTTAAATTTCTTCAACCGATATGAGACATTCGAAATGAAATATCATATTCAAAAAACATCATCAACAAAAGTATGACATTTCATAATATAAATATTCATTTTTCTAATAAAGTATGACGAGTTGATCTTTCTATCTGTTGGTCCTGCTCAAACAAGAATTTGCGAAGTTGTAAAATTGTTAACATGGCGGCTGTCGATGCTTTATTTTTGTAGCATAAACACAATGTGAACATCACTACAAGAAAATAATAAAATTTCAATGGAATTCTAACAACAATTTCAATGGATATTCCAATATTATTATTTCAGTTGTAATTTTTTAATAAATTCCAACAGAAATTCCAACAAAATATTCCGTCCGAATAAGTTCTCTGTTGGAATTTTCGTTGGATTTTGACGATTCTAACAATAGATTTTTCAATGGTTGAAATATGGGTAAAAAAATTTCCAACGAAAATTGCATATTCCAACCGAAATTCCTACGATAAAAAAGTTGGAAAATTAGCCGTTTGGATTGATCAAATTCTATGTAAAATTCCAATGAAAAACTCGTTCTAATGGAATAATTCTGTAGGAATCTACCAACGAAAGTTATACCACCAAAATATCCGATGAATTTCTATTGGAATATATTATAATAAAATTTTACCTTTGAGAAATTTTTTAATAGTGCATCTCCAATGCGGATTTTTAAAATAACTAAAATTTGTCAATATCAAAACTAAAATAAATAACCATTTCTCCAATAGACGATGTTATCACGAGCCATCTATTACCATGAACAAAATTAATGCCTTTTGAGCCCCAAATTCTAAATTCTAAAAGTGTGTTAAACATTTAGATTAGTCAAATTAGGATTATATTTCATTCATATCGTTTTAGATTTTTCACCCAATAAAACTACATATCCAATGAATGCATAAAAGACGATAATTTGAATCAAAGTCGTCCTGCATAAATTAGTATTCCATTTATTGATTGTACGTGTTAAAATTTATATTCTGCTACTCTAAATATTGTAAAATATCAGTTTTTATTGAAACTTTTATATATATATGGACGAAGTGCTATTTGTTTCCACACAATAATATTAACCATCTATTCTTGACGAGTACTTAATGTAGATTTACGAGATAATCATATATCACTAGAGAAAATTTGTAAAATATATAATAGTTTGACTATTTCTGGTTGTTACGTACTGAAATATGATTTTATGAGAAGAAAGGTCCCCAGTTAAACATGCATTTTAAGTGTTTTTAAGAGCATAATGGCTGTGATGTTTGTTGGTTGGTCTAATGAAATATACTATTGCATGCTTAAATGCTTTGGTAGTGAAAATGAGGGACCAACAAACTTCGATGTTATTTTCCAATCACCTGCAAGAATTATTGATGCTAAATAAGTGTTCCAATCAATATAATATATATATATATATATATAATAAGAATTAACATTTTTAAAAAATAGTAAGCAAAAGAATAGGGAATATTAATTGCATTCCATTTTTGGTATGTTTTTTTTATTTTTTTTAATAAAAAAACAAGTAGCATTTAATGCTAGAATAAATCATGGGATTTGTTATATAGATGCATATTTAAATTTCAAACTTCAAACAAAACATGCCTAAATGTATTTTGAATTTTTTATGAGAAAAATTTAGCAAACACGTTTAAGGTTACATACAATACATATTTTTATATGTTATCTTAACATATAGGTTAATTAGTTTCATATCTAAACAATATCTAAACAAATATAACAATTTTTCGTACAATACAGACAAATATATAAACAATATATTTATATGCAAATATAATAAACAATACAAACAAATATAATAACTTGTCACGTGTACATTTCGTACAATGCATATATTTATATATATTATCTTAACATATAAGTTAATTAGTTTCATATCTAAACAATATATATTTTAGGAACCTAAAGATCCATAACATTACTGACGTCGTGTATATTTATAATATATTGTCACGTACATTTTACTATAATTGGTAACTTTTTTAAAATTATTTGAATAACTGGAGGTTGATTTGTAATTTAAATTTCAAATTCATTCAAACATTTAAAGGAAAATATCATAAGCAGATTTTTTTGATACATTTCATTTTATCTCAGCTTACATATAATCACATTCCTACCAAACATTAAATTTGCTTATATCTTTTTAAATTAATTACATCAATAAATAATATTAATATACACTACATATTTATCATTATATAACAAATGTATTACTTCTACAAGTGTTATAAATAATAATGACATTATATGATAATAGATTTCTTGATAGATTAATAATTGAGTATTATGATGAACCAAAATATGTAAAATTATTATTATTTTGTATTAAAAAATAAATATATATGTTAAAATATTATTTATAATAATATAAACAGGTCAGCATGCTAATATATTGTGAAAATAAATTTTTTTAAAAAAAGTTCTAAACTACGGAAACTCCGTGCATCGCACGGGATTCTCACTAGTTATGGGTGACAACCACTAAATTTGTTAATAATAATAATAGAATAGAGATGATATATATTAATAATATAGTAGGTTTATGGTAAACTAATGACACTTGAAATGGTCCAATAATGACCAGAGTTTGGAAAAGTAGAAACCAATCAAAAATTTTATGAGTTCTAAAAATAATCTGAAACTTCTGATAGAGGATGGGTTTAAGATTAAATGATAAGTTGCAAAATATACCCAGGGACAAATGGTAATTTTTCAAGTTACTTTTGAGATTTCACAACAAGCTCAGTAACTAATAAAAATCGAGCATAACATGCTCAAAAATACAAAAATTAAACAAAAACATTAACTAATTTGATTAGTTCGTGTGCATTTTGTTCAAATAGCATGTGGTTAGGTCATCAATCTATTCATATACACGAGGAACTCTCAAAAACATTTACAGACTGTCTAAGATATTTAATTTAATTTGTTGGCATGATATCCAGAATTTCATTCATTCATTATACATAAATGAAAATCTGGTTAGATACATCTTAAATCTCTGTAAAGTAGAAGTATTTAATTTGTCATTATCCACCAATTATTTGCTATATATGGTGGATAATTGTTATGGAATTAATTAAAATCGTATAAACGTGTTTTGGTAATTATCGTTGATTATGCAGAAGTGTTTGATGACAATAACTCGGCAATTGTTAGGTAATTTAAATTGTATAAACGTTTTTGGTAATTATCGTTGATTATGATATTAAGAGGTTTTACGAAATTAGTCTTTTGCAATTAAAATAACTATTTACAAATATCAAAATTAAGAGTTCTGACTAGTCCAACCAACATTAACAGACCAACAACCTTTCTCTGTTAGGAAATAAATTTTAATGAATTAACAAATTTTTGTGATTGTGAAATATAATCTTCAATAAAAAAATCTAAAATCATATATTTATGTATCCCTTCGTTAATAATTATTTAGACAATCAAGATATTTCATTAACCTATAAAATATAAAAATAAAAATGTGTTAGCGAACAAGCTCGTTAGTTTAATAACCAAGTTTGATTGGTGTTCGAGTTTGACTCGTTTAAATACACGAACGAGCTCAAGCTTTTACGAGTCAAACTGAATTGTGTTCGTGAACTGTTCAATTTGTTTAACCGCTTTAATTTCAATGTAAGGGGACATGATGTTGGTATATTTTATGCAAATTCAAGGATATAATAGTAATTGTGACCATTATTATGGTGAGGAAATACTCTGGATTAAGTGGTGTGGTTAGGTATAATATTATGTGTGGGATTGAGATTAGGGCTAGTCCTTGTCTTTAAAGTCATTTTTAATTGACCTTTGTCCATTACTTTTTTTTTTAATCTCTTTTTAGTTTATTTATTTGGAAAAAGGCTTTGATGATGTTGACTTCTGAGATGTTATTGTTTGTTTCACATGGTTTTAGCTTAATAATGTTCTTCCTTCTCATTAAGGAAGAAGAAGATGAGAAGAACTTTGAGAAAGCAAGCTCCTTTAGCTGGTAGCCGTACATATTTTGTCTTTATATGCTACAGAATAACTATAAATATTAAACAAATTATTTATAAATAACCATTTTGTTGGTGTGAAATAAAACTATTGTTTTATGAAGTAATTAAATATGTATATATTATATAAAAGTTTGTAAAAATTTTCATGACGTTGCGTGTATTTTAATCTAGCTATCAATTCATATACCGGTTTAATCAAGTGTTAATATTGATGCTATATATTCATGTTCGTTGTAGTTATTTACATAAATTTTTATATGTTTAATATTTTAACAATAAAAAATAAGATAGCATGCTTAAATTTTCTAATAGAAAATGTAGCACCCTCTTACTTATCTTTTAAATTTTAAATTTTTCATACTTAAAATAATTTTTCGAAAACATTTATCTTCTAAGACACTACATCGAAACATTTTCTTCTAAAACTTGCGGAACTACTCTACTTTAAAACTTGTTTCAAGTTGCTTACTCAAATACTGTGAGATCTCAATTTCTCGAATCTCAACTCAAAGTTCCAATAAGTCATGACACATAACATAATATCTCAAGTTCTAAACTCAAATCAAAACATCAAGTCTCTAGCATAAGCTTCAAAACTCATAAAAACATAAACTGTTCAATCATATGACCACTCCACCATCCCGGGCCCGTCACCAACTCGATCAACTCAGGGAAAAATGAGGGGAGTGAGCAACCACAGGCTCAGTGAAAAAACATATTGCGCAAATATTCATGATAATAACAGACATAATAATCATAACATGTACATGGACAAACCCACATTTTCCTGAAGGCCTAGTCTCATTTGTTGACTGCTCGAAAGTCGATCTCACACCCCGATCTCGTATAGTATCATATTTGTTGCACTCCCTGAAGGACGGTATCAAACCCCTAAGAGCTGTCTCGCGTACCCCACAGGGAGGCCATACTCATATAACAAGCCACAACTACCATTTCATACTATTAATGTGAATAAAAGCGTAGTATAGAATCTTCACCTTAATTGCAGAATGTAAGATGAAATGCTCATAGTATTCCCAGTGTGGTCTTTGCGGGCTCGGCTCCTTGTAATCTACATGATAAGAATTTATTTAACATGAATATAATATTTTAAAATAAATTCTTAACTTACTTAATTAATTTAATTAATTTATCTTAATTTCTAAGCTCGACTAAAAGTCTCAGATAAAATAACTCAAGGCTTGGTTAATGCTCAGAAAATTAAATATTCGCTCAGTCGAATAATATAGCAAAGGCTGGGTTTTGGTACAGTCCGGCACGCCCGGACTGCACCTTGTCTCAGTCTGGCACGCACGGGTTGCTAGTTGGCTCGGTCCGGCTCATTGGTGTGGTGCGCGAATGCACCGGAGAGACTGCCAAGGTTGCACAGCTTGCACTTGGGAGCTCACGCTGGTCTCACCTAGATGCTAGCGTACGCTGTTCGGGAATGGAAGCACGCCTGGGAATTCGCGGGTCATTGGCAGGGTGCCTGGAGGCATCGGGTCTTGGCAGTGGGCGTCCACGAACATCTCGCGGCCTCAATCGTCTGCAGCATCACGCGCATGGTCACGGGACGTCTGCTAAAATGGTAGGCGAGAACACGTGGGTCTCAACACACACAGGCACTGGACATAGGTCTCTAGTACACCGACGTACATCACGCAGATGTTTATTGTATTTTTGTGCTTATTTTCATGTGTTTTATGTGTTTTAGTTTAGCCTTTTTAGGTTCGTTTTAGTGTCAACCGGTCCCTTTTATCGTGTTTCGTGTATTTTCTTTGTCTTTCTCTTTATTTCATATTTTTTGGCGTACTTTCCGTGCTCTTGGGTGTATTTTCAGGTTTATTTCCGAGGATGAAGAGAAGAGTCGAAACGTGCTCCAAGAGACGAGCATTTTTTAAAGAATTTCGAGGATTTTCGAGCCAATTCGTGCGAGCCATTTCCATGTCGAGAATGTCGAGCCTTGTTGACCAAAGTCCTCAAAAGCTGGCCGAAACTCGCGACCTCGCGCCTCGCGGACGCACGCTTCCCCGACCACACTCGCGACCTCGCTACCACACTCGCGACCTCGAGAGCCCTTTTCCCCATGTCCGCGCCCAGCAAATCATGCCGCCAGCTCGAGAGTAGTGTGCCTCCTGCCGTCCGCGCGCGCGAGTCCCTTGGCGAGCTCGAGAGTAGCGTTTTTTCTCGTGTCGGCCTCGCGCCGCCTCGTGTCTGCACCCGTGCCACTGCTGCGCGCGACCCGTGAACGTGTTGGCGAGCTCGAGAGTATTTCATTTAATGTGTGTGAATCCAGTGTGCGTTTTTTAGCTAGACTATATATATATTTTGGGCCCTTAGTATTTTAGACATCTAGATTTCATTTTTTCACTTTCCCACTTTGGGAATAGCTATTTTCTTTTTAATTTTCTCTCTTCTCTCTCTTGGCAGCTCTATGACATCATTTTCCGGCAAGTTTTCCGGCGAGTTTTATTTTGTTCAAGTTCCGAGCTTCTGACTCCGATTTTCGTGTAGCGCGCAATAGAAGATTGGGTATTTACTTTTAAAGCTCATTACTTCGATGTTTGCCTCGTTTTTAGTTATGGAATTTTTCAAGGTGAATTTGAGTGTTTGTTTGATGATGGAGGATATGCTTGGACTAGATCATTGCTCATGCTTGTTTTAGTAGAGACTAGTTGCTTGCCTATCTAGATTAAGGATTAGGACTCTATTTAGAGCTTAATCACTTAGGTTAGAAGGTTGGGATTAGTGATCTAGTGTTAGAACTTGCATACTTCTCGTTATTGATTCGTTTGATGTTGATGGCTTAGAGACTCCGGTAGTGTTAATGGCTTAATTCTCTAGTTTGCTTGTTGCTTTCAATTCGAAGCATCGATTAGCATTAATTCACTCTCCAACCCATTGATTAGCATGTTTAGCTTTTATTTTCTCGTTTTGTGTGATTTGGACGATTGAGTGGTGAACAAAGCTCCGAACCGTCTTCCTTTGAGAACGACTCGAGGTCGGGTAGCTCGGTTACTAACTACCCTCAAAATACTACTAAACAGCAGACGACACACCAACGTGCACAGGCGCTGGGAGCAGTCTCCGCGGACATCGCATGGCACAATGCAGCATGCAAGATGCGGCGCGCTTGCGGTGTTGCGTATGCAGCGCGGCCTAGCGCTGACTGTTGCCACCTCCGGCGAACTATGCCGGCGGTTTTCAGAGGTTTTCGGCGACTAAGAAACATACAGTAACATGGTACAAAAAAACTTGGTTTTTCTCACTAAAATCCCATAAAAACCTCAAGGGTTCTCAAAGGCAATAACTTAATTTCTCAAGGCATTAACCATTCGGTTCTTCCTCTTTTTCTTAAATAATTTTTTAATAAAATTTCTTAGAGCATAATTTTTTTTTTTTTCTAAATCTTAAACAATTTCTCCCAGCATGAGCATTAAAAAATTCAAAGCTCGGCTTTTTACCTTTCAGCAGAAAAAAAAAATAGAATAAAGGCTCGGATCTTGGGTTGCTCGGATGCGGCGCTGGACAAGGCTCAGATCTCAGTAAGGCTCGCTCTCGGTCACCCGGGTGTGCGCGGTACTTGTCACTCAGGAACTCCTCGGTAGTAGTACAAGACCGCTCTTGGCTACTCCTTGGTCTCCCGTTTTTGTTGCCTTGCCGAGGGAAATTCTTTTTGAAGATTTGTGAGAGATAATATGAGGGAGAATTGAGAAGATTTTTTTTTGGAGATGAAGATGTATTTGGACACCTTTGAGGGTTGATGTTTGAAGATAAAAAAGTAGGGGCGAGCATGGGTCCGTACGGTTTGGAGATGGTCAAATCTCTGGAACCGTACCAAAATTCAGAGATCGCTAAATTCGATCTCCAGAACTATACCAAAAAATCGAGACAGTTCGATTCGAAGATTTTTATTTTTCGGTTAGGTTCGGTTCGGTATTTGGTACTATCGGAACGATTCGATTCGGTTTGGTTCGGTTCGAATCTTCAGAGATTCCTATTCCTAGTTATATTTTAATTTTTATATATATGCTTTAAAAAAATCCAACAATCATCAATACTTCATCATATTAAATATTTTAAATAATATTTTTAAAACTGAAAAAATTCAATTGCAGATCAAGTATTACTAAGACACACATTATCCAAGGGTTCACATCCCATATTCCAAATACAAATCCCATAATTCACAAACCACAATTCAATATGACATATTTTAAATTTAGTTGTGAATTTTTCATCAATACATGCGTAATACCAAAAAGCATTGAACATTTGCCGTCTTCGAGCAGTGGGTATCGACGTGTCGTAGTATTATTATTAAAGTGATAGATATTATGGTAAAAATATTTATCAATTTAATTTTATTTGAAAATATATCATCTTTAAATAAATATTTCTCTCCAAATTATTTTCTTCGTAAATGCCGGTTTCCAAACATTCTAAATTTGAATTTGGTTTATAATTAATGATTTTTTTAATAAAATTTGACACGTTGGTTACCAAAATTTGTTATAGAAAAAGTATATTAATTTAATTTATTTTCAAACTAATGCCTCAAAGGCACTCAGAAAATAAGATAATTATTTTTTCAATCATTTAATTATATTAATATTCAATAGTGGAGGATATTTTTGCAATTCATTTTTAAATATAATATATGATAGTTTACGAACATAGACCTAATGTATATGGATTTTTATTTGCAATTCAACTTTAAATACAAATATGTACAAAGATGAAAAGAAAGCATAAGATTAAATATTATATTTATATGAATTTTATGAGTTAAAATCGATTCTTGTTCGGTTCTCGGTTCGGTATGGTTTTTTTCGATTCGGTTTGGTTCTCGGTTTGGATATTTTATGAATCTCCAGAACCGTACCAAATAATTTTTCGATATGGTTCGGTTCGAATAAAGTTAAATGGTCAACGGATATTTTTCGGTTCTGAGTGAATTCGGAACGGTTCGATAATCTCCGAGTCCCGTACTCAGCCTTAATAAAAGTGGTGTGACTTAGTGTAATGGCTAAGGCAATAATGGTGATCTCTTACCAAAAACGATCGAGCCTTGGGGATTGTGGGCGGATCTCCTGGGGTGTAACGGTTGGAAGAGGCATGAGTCAAGGCCAAGGAATGTGTTTTGACCCCATTTTTTCTTCCACACAAGGTAAGCTTATTCTATTACTTTTACCACTTTAATAAGGAAAATATTATCTCTTCTCCTTTCCTTACATAAATTTTATAATTATTTGAATTTGAAAAGCCAAATAGAACTATCTAGCTGAAAGTATTAAATGAATTATTTTACTAATGTCAATAATATTAAGGTTAATAATTTTTATAGCTTAAGATCCCTTTTTTATAATTAAATAGATAATAAAATTAATCAAGCTTAATTTTATAAAGTCGAGCTATGTTTTTATTAAAAGAATGGGACGCTACACAAAAAATATATAAAGTCGATAAATCGAGATCCTATCTCGATGGGCATCTGAAACTCGACTTCTAGTAACTTGCAAGGCGTCGGATAGTATTTTCAATGTAAAAAAATCAACGATCTAAGTCAGTTGAATTCTCAAAGAATAGTATGTAATATATGAGAAATGTCATACTATTCAATGTAAAAAATTCAACGATCTAAGTCAGTTGAATTCTCAAAGAATAGTATGTAATATATGAGAAATGCCATCTATGAGGTAACCCTAATTAATATAATCATTGCTATCTATATTAATGAGAAATACTATTGAGCCAATGGTTGGCCCTTTTATGGAGCCAACCATTGGCTCCATAACATTTCTCTGAAATATAGATAGCAATGATCATATTAATTAGGGTTACCTCCCTAGCAAACAAAATATTTATGTAGAGTATTTTTTTTTCGAAACGATAGATATTAGCAACAAAAAACACATAATTACAACTAGACATCATCTAGTAAGAGCTAAGCAACCAAACCAATTGAATCTAGTGGAGGACTACTCAACTAGTAATAGTCAAGCAGTCAAACCAGCTGAATCTAGTACGAGGACTACTCAGCGGTAGCCTAGAAGCAACTATGCTAAACACACACAATACACCACAACTAAAACCATTCCCAACGGGAGAATACAAACTCCTCACAAGGGAGAATAATCACTCTTCAAAAGGAGAATAAACACACCCAACAACAACAAAACACCACAAACAACAAAACACAACATACTAAAACACCACATACCAACAAANTAAAAAAAAAAAAAAAAAAAAAAGGCCTTCCACTACCACCAACAACAATCGAGCTACAGGCGCGAACGCCCCGACCGAAAGATAGAAACAAGGAACCAACCCAGAGCCAGAGTCAATCCGCTTAAGTCTCATAGTAAACGGTATTAAGTTCTGTCACCTTATATAGTAAACGGTATTAAGTTGTATCACCTTATATATAATTCTCCAATGTGTTGAGCCCAAATGGTAGGCTCGCACGTTTCGAGATTTTATGTGTCAAAATTTCATGCTTCGTCATTTGGTTTGGATAGATTTTAATTTACTTCAAACAAAAAATAATTAGTCTTGAAATTATCCATAAGTATATTGGATATTTATGATTTTTTTTTGTTATCATTAATTGTTCTTTAATATCATTTCTCATTCTCAACATGGTTTACAAGGCATGAATTTTTTTCCTCAATCTTTCTTTCCCCCATTTTTTTTTTAAATTATAAAAAAAATTTAACTTTTGTATTTATTATCAGTTTTTCATATATAATTTATCAAATTAATATTAACTTCGGTTTGACATTCATATTTTATATATAAAATAAATAGTTATATTTATCTTTACAAATAAAATTTAAATTATTTAATAATTTTAATTCAAAAAATTAAAGATACTTATCAATTAAATAAATTTAACTACAAAGTAGTTATATGATATAAGTTATATTATAATATAGGATAAGTAAGTTATAAATGTGAATGATGTCATTTTAAGTAGAAATAATCATATATTTTCTTAAAAAATGTATTTATAATTTTTTTAAAAAAATATTATTTTCTAATTTAAGTATGTCTTTTAACTAACGCATGTCATTCACCGATATTGTACTAATTTTTTAAATAAAATTGAATCACCACAAATTACTAAGGCCCATACATATATTTGCACCATAATTCTTGTCAGACGTAAAGAACAACACCGCTCGAAATCTGGAGCTGGTGGATATAAAGATTAACCTTACTCATTTTTTTTATTTTTTTTTTATTTTTCCAAAAACAAAAAATGGAAAAATAATCTTATCTAACGAAGAAGTTATTGGCTGTATTTGATTCTACTATTTATTTATAGATTTCAGATAATTATTGACCAGGCATTTAATTAATCATTGCACGGAACAAGAGAAATAATTGGAGGGACCTGAGCCTTTCAATTTGTTTATTGGGGAGCCAAACCCAATCGAGTCCAATTATATGCACAATTGACACTGATGTCACAAAAATTATAATTATATATCACAAATGCTACCTATATTTAAATAAAACTGAGGTCATCTTGAACAACTTACATCATTGACAGATTTTAGTCTTATAACGTTTTTAGGTGGAAATTGGGATGACATTGCTTAAATCGAATTGAAGAATATAGGAATACATGAAGTCATTTTATTAGCTAGAAAGTTAGTTTAGCATTTTTCTAAATCCATTAAACGAATTGAATCATTCATCGGATCAACTCGGTTAGTTAAGGTTTGAGTTTGACTGGATTCATTCTTGTTCAGTAACTCATTCGGCTAACCAAATTGGGCTCCAGAGAGATTTTACGTAATCTCCTAAACTATTAGGTTAGCTGAACTTTTTATTTTGATAAATAAGACTCCAGCTCATTCATCGCTCGATGAAAGTTCAAGTCCGAGCTCAATTATCAGGAGCTCAAGCTCGTTTGACTCGACTCGTACTCTCTATGTAATATCCCATTCAGTAAAAGTAATTATTTCAGTTCTAAGTTAGAACTATTTTAATTAATAATGATCTTTTATATTTTCAAGCCTTAATAAATATCTTAGAATTTTAATTGGCTTGACATTAAAGTTAAACCAGAATCGTTTTTCATTAAATTGAGTTAGTCGAGTAAATGTTATAAATTGCCTAAGTATTTTATGTGACTTATATGAGTTGATAAGTTATAAGGATTAAGTAGAAGTTATTTAGACAAGAAGGTCTATTTATATTATTAAGAGTATATTCGAAATTATATTCGCAAGTTTCGAGTTTTTCGATGTTCGGTTGTAGACGATAATTAAGTCCGATTTCGTTTCCGAAAAATTTATTTTCTTGTATCTTTTTACAAGTTTCAAGATCATTAATAAGAGTT